>JZLH01S0263381.1:49034-67505 GCA_001188425.1 Eucidaris tribuloides | reverse complement strand
GGGAGAAACAACCAGGAACATACCTTTTCACTCGATTATTGAAACCAGGCATCACCATGCCGTTATAAAGCTGTCATTCGAAGATATGGTAGAGTAGCGCTGTGGAAGAGACTTAACCTATAAGGACTTAATATTGTCTAGTACGTGGATTTGCATGAGCAAAGCTGTTACTTTATTGCGTTGCAATTATAATTATATAAAGGAAACATTACAGCTTTATCACGGTCTTCTATATCCTTTTATGTAAAAAAATATTGAAATTAAAATTGGGTTTATCAATATGCATAGCTTTAAAAGCATATGCTTACTTTGTCATCGTAAAAATGTTAAACATCCGTTCCATCTATGATGATGATGATTTTCTTTCATATTCTTACGGAAATTTCTTGAAATTTCTTGAACCACAAATTATTGGTTCAAGCATTGAACAAATTATAGTGTATACGTAATTCTGTTTCATTGTTTCTTAATGATTTGTAAATAAAATGTTGTTTTTATGTGGAAATAAATGAAATTTAAATTGAAATAGCCCGTGGACTTTGCACGTGATTTAAATTTCTACCTGCGAAGAGCAAACAATTTTGTTAGATTTTTTCACGATAATTCTGAACACTACCGCTACGTTTATAGAGAATACACAGTACTGGTCGAGTACTTGCAGAACAACATCATTTTAATAGCAGCTGCTTTCAAACCTTCTGTGAACAGATGGTATTCTGAAAATGCCACTTTAGTCCAGGAGAGAGTAGTGGAAAATAACAGAACACTTCGTTTTTGACTAATCTGCTACACAAATCATCACTATACTGACAAAGTACTAACACAGAAATCAGTATATGGGACCATGTCAATTGTTGACATACACACTTTTAGCATTGGAAGGCCAAACCAATGGAAAAGTTCACCTGTTCAAACTGCCAATCCCTCAACTTTTTATTGCGTATGAAGTGAATTAGTCCCACATTATAATGCAAATGTAATATACTTTCACTGGAAACCAAAGAAATGTGGAATTTTGATGATTTTTTTTCCATCATCAACCAGTACTGTGTATTCTCTTTAAGTCTTCATGCTAATTGGGAATACGCCCTTGTAACATTGTCTGTTTGTGTCGTTCATTCCCAACAGAGTAGAACTAATCTTGTAGGCAATTGATACCTATACTTCGCGATCGATTGGTCGACCGACACTCAACTCCAAACCGAAGCTGTTTGTTTCTGAGAACCTGGGCATGTGGGTTTGGCGTTCAATATTGATATTCACGGTGTCGCTTCATGCGCGTCTTGTCTTTAAGCAATATTGCCAGTCTGTACAATCCGCACATGCCAGCACTATCTTACCATAACGAACTTTGACGAGTGATTCGAATCAAAACACACAATGCCGTTAAGTACTTCCAGATATGGCTTAAATAAAAGTGATGACAGTTCGCGGAGACAAGGAGTGCTTCTCATCCATTCAACAAAGATGTTAAATGGGTTCCAAGGGGAGAAGCGACGTGGAGATAGTCACACAAAATGAACAGAAAATGGCCGGTTGGGGTCATCGGCAAACGGGCAAATATTTTCATAGAATAAGTTTATAATATCGGGATTCTTTTTCGGTGCGCTGGAATCACGGTCGGGTTGGACGGGGCATCCCGCCCGTCGGAGCCCGGGACACACGGGAGCACTTAGCCCAGCCCGGTGAGATTATCAATTTGACGTGTCACTGCAAGACAAGAGGAGAAACGACTCTTTATACCAAACTTGTTTTCATTTCGGAATCTTGTTTATAGAAGAACGTGTCAGTTATAAGTGTGAGTTACAGTAACTCCGTTAAAAACGTATCCGTTGTGTGCGGACTAATGGTCCTATCTTTCTTTCTTTCTTTCTTTCTTTACTGTTCTGTTGATTACAAATCTGAAGAAAAACTGACCATAACTTCGATTAGAATATTAATAATCCGTTTATTGTAATATTATTACTTCTACAGGTGTACTACTACATATTCCTGGCGTTTTGCCAATTAGTCTGTCTTTAGCGTGTGATAACACTATTGAAGTGATATGCAAGTTTGTATATGTATGGTCAAATAAATAGGCCTATCCATACACGAACTTATGTTGGTAATGTAATTTGTTTGTTTGTTTGTTTGCTTGTTTGTTGGTTTTTGGTTCTTGTTTGCTTTTGCTTTATATTTGTTTGTTGGTTTTTGGTTCTTGTTGCTTTTGCTTTATATTTGTTGGTTTTTTTTGTTCAGGAAGTTAAAGGTACTGGCTAACATTTACCACAGTTAAAAAAAATCTGAGCTACACGATTCTCCATGCTACCAGTGTCTTTGATAAGGTCTAAAAATGACGCCCTGAAAAAAAATTGTATTTCAAAATAATTATTTAGTGCTTTAAAAAAGTGAAAATCGTAAGTTCATCGGATTCACCTGCCCATTTTCTCCCATAGACTTACTGTGTGTACACCTAGGCCATTTAAACTCGCCGCGAGTTTTAATTGTTTATTCATGCATAACTTGCCATTGGCAGTGTAACTTTCCAAACTTTTTTATTCTAGGGTGTTTATTTGTCCGATATTATGCAATTTTTTTTAAATTGAAGCTCCACAATGTTAGCCTATCACTTTAAGCCTTTTAGTAAGTGCCTTATTTTTTTAAATACAGCAATTTGACGGATTTGAATATCTAAAATCTCTGGGATCCTCCCCATTGGAAGGTACGCGCATATAGTAAGTTGGAGATCCCCCCATTCCCCATGATTCCTGGTTACGTAAATGCAAGCGGTATTTAAAAAAAATGGGAATCATTATACAGGTTGTGTATACATTAGGCAACATTGTTAAAATTGATCAATGCAAAGGTCATATCTAAAAGAAAAGATACATAAATTAAAATTCCATACCACGTTAGGGGAATCTCTTTCAAACTAGCACTACAAGTAATATGTCGCCCCTTCGCCGGACCACTAAAAGTCAAGTCAAGTCTCACCATGACCCCCACCCCCCCCCCCACCACCACTACAATTTGTTAGTAATTGTGCCCATAAAAGCTTCCTACACACACAAACACACACACATACGCACACATACTCTTTCAGTTGATAGTATATTGTCTGCAGCTTGTATACCTCACATACTCGTCGGGAAACTATAATACAAAACAATAAAAAGATCAAGAAGTTTTCCACCAGTACATGGAAAGAGTCATCCAAGGTCATTATCCTATTACAAAAACCAGCCAGATTTCATTCAGATTAGAAAACTCCTATACATGACCCGTTGGTCAAAAACCCGTGGTGGTCATCGCTAATGGGTCGAGACAAAATAAGTGACCAAATGATAAAATTATTTGGAATTTTATTACTAAATCCCGAACTTGTAAATAGTGATTAGACACGTTTTGAATAGTTGAATACATGGCTACACAATCAGATTAGTGAGGCAGTGGACCCATGGCGATTTTCATGCCCTATTTGAGTACCATTGATGCACTTTGTCAAGTTGTTTTTTTTTCTTTTATCGTACGAATAAACTTTCTTTGGTCTAGCCCCCGCATTTCGACAAAAAAATGCAAAATGGTTCTAGCATTTATCGTCCAGTACCTTGAAAACACCATGCATGGGAAAATCAAACGGAGCATGGTTGGTGAAATGCAATACACATATACAGAGATATAGATGGATTAATGGTTGGATGGACAGATAGATGGATGATGGATTATTGGATTGATTGATTGATAGATGAATGAGTGAGAGAGTGAGTGAGTTGATTGATTATTGGATTGATTGATTGATTGATTGATTGATTGATTGATTGGTTGGTAGGTTGGTTGATTAATTGATTGATTGATTGATTATTGATTGAGTTGATATGATTGAGGGAATGGATTGATTGATGGATGGATGGATGGATGGGTGGATGGATGGATTAATGGATAAATGGACGTATATGTAGATGGATAGATAGACAGACAGGCAGATAAATGGAGATATGACGACAAAAAACAATTTTGGCAGGTCCTTTCCCAATCCAAATAAGAGAGCAAAAACATAAATGTTTGTAACCTTCTTAATTCTTTAAAGTAATACTCTCGACGAATATCTATGTGTTCACAATTATGTATATGTCTACAAAAATACGGTGTGACAGACACACAAACTATTATGATGAATTTCCAGAGAAAGGCTGAATATATTACCTCTTTTGTGTTTGAACGTTTTAGCTTTGATATGTATTTCTATGGATGGAATGCATCCCATTGAATAAGTGATGGGGTTGCCGAGAGCCGTTCGCAAGAATGGACAGTCCTTCCCGGTGCACGGCAGCCATTGACCCGCCACAAGTAAACTATATAGTAACGTTTGGAATTGTTTAGTCAAGTATAGACCAAATAATGGTTGAAACTCGGGTTACAGACAACAAAAAAAAATGTTTTTTATATCATCAGAATTTATCAATATTGTTACAGACTAAGATATGTTTACCGAGCTTTTAAATATTAGCCAGTATGAGCATGATGAAGGTTTTAATGTATTTATTTTTCATTTATCTATTCACCAACTCATGGTTAGGATTGCCCTTTCAGTCAGATTTCCAAAGGGGTCCAAAGAGTTTATTTCCACATAAGCAACAACACACGCCAATCAAGTAATGTAAAATATTATATTTGTTGATGTTCTTTTCTCGTTGTTGTCCATATTCTATTTTGTTTTAAGCATCCAGATGTTACTTAAGAAAAGTTCTATCCAAAATGCCACGATGGCGAATACGAAGAGATGTTTACAGTGAGTCTACTCGCAGTGCTGTCCTATGCAGAGATAAACATAGACGATCCTCTTTGAAGGAAACTAAAAATAAAATCACGGCGTGGAAATAAATCAGTGTCACACACCAGACCACTGGATAGACGCATCACCACTATACCTTGGTGGTATACTCTTGTAATGTAAGTTGTCTGCCAGATTGAGTCAACTGAAGGTGAGCGCGATATTAGATGAACAAACGATCAGAGGCACTCTAAGTCATAGGACCAAAAAAAAATATGACCCAGACTGCCATTTGTATCCTACTATCCGGACTGGTCCAACTACTGTTGAAGGTGTCCGGGAACATTTTGGGTTAAGGCCTCAAATTTCGTATTTCCGTGATTGCCTTTGCGGCAAAGGGTTCCAGGACCAGGGGCGTGTAAATAGAGAATTGAAGGAATGTGGGAAAGTAGTAACTTAACCAGGCTTTGGCAACGTCGTCCTCAAATTTTCATGTTTTATTTCCTATGATAATCCTATTTTTTGGGTACATTTTTTTTTAGGAATTAATCCTGTCACGATTTTGAGATCATGTCGTGCTGTGTGATGTATATATGTTCTTCAGTACACTAGGTAGTGGTAGCGGTGATGGTGGAAGCAGCAGTAGTGGTGTTGGTGGTGGTGAGGTGGAGATTGTGATGATGGTGGTGGTGGTGAGGTGGAGATTGTGATGATGGTGGTGGTGGTGAGGTGGAGATTGTGATGATGATGGTGGTGGTGGTGGTGGTGGTGGTGATAGTTGAAGCAGTGGTAGTGGTCGTATTGGTGGTGGTGAGGTGAAGGTTGTGGTGGAAGTGGTAGTGGTGGTGGCGGTGGTGGTAGTGGTGGTGGTGGTGAGGTGGAGGTTGTGGTGACGATGGTGGTGGTGGTGGTGGTGGTGGTGGTGGTTGTGGTGGTAGTGGTGGTGGTGGTGGTGATAGTGGTTGTAAATGTGGTTGCTGTAGCCGTATCAGGTGACAAAGATCGATAATAATCGATAATTGGGATCGATAATAACATTTCTTTATTCGTACTTGATAAATAATAAATACATCTTAATATTTTGGTGAATTTTTATGTGCACTGTCTAATCATTGGGCTTGTAGATGAGGGATATCGGTGTTTTGTAATGTTGACAGATTTTGTTTTTCTCAGTACTAAACTTTTTGAGTAAATTTTCTTTTGAAGGGCAATTAGTTTTAGTATCTCACCTCAACTCTGCGGTTTATATGCATCTAAGCCACGACGCCTTAAATAAAGAAAGAAACTAAATGAAATCTATAAGCTCACTTTATGAACTGGAAATAAGTATGCATGTATGTATGTATGTATGTATGTATGTATGTATGTATGTATGTATGTATGTATGTATGTATCTGCATCAATGTATGTGTGAGTATACAGTGTGTATCAAAAAAAAGTAGACACTTAGAAAAAATTTATTACACTAAAATTTCATGATCTTGAGATTATTTTCTCATATCAATATTTTACCTCGGATCTAAGCTATCTGATGACACTGTTGGTATTGAAAGTATTTCATGCATGAGTGAGCACAACACACTTTTGTCCAATAGGCCAAAAATGCACTTGCGCACAGAATTGTGTTCCTATAGTTGATGTTTAAAGTGGAATGAAACCCAGACATATTCCTGCATTCAGAGATTACAGAACAATACAAAAAGGAAATAAGTGAAAGTTTGAACAAATTTGGTTGAACGGTTCAAGAGTTATGTTTGTTCAAAGTTTATTTGATCCTTGTTATATAGTATTGTTAAATTGGCAACTTCTACCAGCTTTTTAGATGAAAGTGTGGAGAACTCTCCATTGGTTTTGTACATAAATTTTCATTAATTCTCACTTTTTATCAAATATCTGATTTGCTCTTGCTTGTTGTGCAAGTATGTCCTAGCAAAAATGATTCTACATGTTTTTCTGAAAGAATTTAGATACTTTCTCAACTGACACTTCAGAAAACTGCAAATTATTGAAAATTTGTGTACAAATCCAATGGGAAGTTCTCCACACTTTCATCTGAAAGGTGGGTAGAGTTGCCAATTTAAGGATCCTCCATAACAAGGATTAAATAAACTTTAAACAATCATAGCTCTTGAACCGTTCAACCAAATTTTCTCAAACTTTCACTATTTTCCATCTTGTATTGTTCTGTACTCTCTGAATTCAGTAAGATGTCTGGGTTTCATTCCCCTTTAATGCCTCACAGACCGGTGCTGCAGAAGCTCTCAACTAATGTGCGCAAGTATTGACTTCTCAGCATGCTCAGAGAAGAGCTAATATCCATTTCTTGTCACAGAATTGATATCAGTTCTTCTCTGAGCATGCTGAGGATTCGATACTTGTACACATCAGTTAAAATCTTTTCCAGCACCGGTCTGCGAGGTATTAAACATTGACTACAAGAACACAATTCTATGCGCAAACGCAGTTTTGGCCGATTGGACAAAAGTGGGCTGTGCTCACTCATGCGTGCAAGACTTTCAATAACAACGGTGTTATCAGATAGCTAAAATCCAAGGTAAAATAATCATTTAAAAGAATAATCTTAAAATCCTGAAAATTATTTTAAATAATTTTTTTTCAAGTGTCTACTTTTTTTGATACACACTGTTTAGCATTACGTTGTCAGAGCATGACTACTGTTGATGACAATAACCTATTCTAAAGTTTAGTAAAAATGGAATTTATAGATATGATATCATGTAAGTAGGATGTCAGATTTTCTGTCCATTCCAAACTTTAATGGATTGCAAAATCTCCAAAAGAAGCGAGCCATTGCTGCGTGGTTAAGATGAAGGCTAATCTCACCTGCTTACAAACATTATGACAAATATGGCTTCCATTGAACAATAACATCTTGAAATACAAGGTTTTGTATCTCGCCAACAACAGCACAACACACACTCAACACACAACACACACACACACCACCACACACACACACACACACAGCACACACACAACACACACACACCACACACACACACCACACACACCACACACACACACACACAACACACACACATCAACACAACACTACCACACACACATCACACAACACGACACCACACACATCACACACCACACACAAAAACGTACACGACGCACACGTACACACGCACGTACACACACAACATACACACACACATACACAACACATAATATATTATATACGCGTATATTTTATGTGTGATGTGTATGCTGTGTCTATATATATATATATATATATATTATTTAATGTAATGTATTTATTAATTTATTTATTTAATTATTCCATCATGTATCCATATTAATTATGCATTTACAAATATGTGCTTGTGTGCATGCGTACCTACAAGTATGTATACGTATGTATGTGCATGTATGTATTGTATTTTGGTAAGTATAAGTGTAGACATTTTAACTAAACCGTGACATCCTATTAACAGGAAAACACGAGTCTCCTTTCTTAAGGTACTTTTTGCGTGTGAGCTTTAAAAATGAATTGGACTGAATGTGGTGTTAATGTGCTCAGGTTTATAAAGAGCGAAGGCTGTCAGTGCTGCGGAAAACCGAGTCTTGCCCGGATGGATAGTCCTAGAGCAGACATTTCTAAAATAGATACCAATAGGCCCCCGCCCCCCTCCGAAATGGTCCCTCAGACCCATCTCCTCTCCTGCCTCCATTCCACGAAGAGAGAACAAGTTAAATAACGAGGGAACGATGATAATACAGTGAAACCTGTCTATGGTGGCCACCCAAGGGAAAATTGTGGCCTTTATAGACAGGTGGCTGTTATAGACAGGTTCTTGAACGCATGATTTGTCTTGTGGGGAATTATTTAAGTGGCCTCAATAGACAGGTTGGCTGCTTTATCGAGGTGGCCGCTAAGACAGATTTGACTGTAATAATGATAACGTCTTATTTACCCAGGGTAGCCACTCTAGTCAAATTGACTGCTCTACCAGAAGGCCCTGCATAACATAAATGTTATTATTACCCTTCTCTGTTCTAGAATGCCGAGTGCCTGGCTAAAAAGCAGAATGTACCCATTTTTAAGTATTCGGTATGACCCGGCCGGGGCTCGAATCCGCGACCTTCCGACAGGACCCTGGGAACGATTTTTTCATCGGGGGTGCAGAGGTTAATATTTTCGTGGTCCGAAAAAAAATTTCGCAGCCAAAAAAAATTTTCACGGCCAAAAAATTTTTTCACGGCCAAATTTGCGGCCAAATCAACAGCTGAAAAGTCGCTCAGTGGGTGGGGGGGGGGGGGTTGCGGAAAATTTTTCACGGCCCAATTCGCGGCCAAATCAACAGCTTCTTCGTGGTTTCACGGCCGAATCAACAGCTGAAAAGTCGCTCAGCGGCCAAATTTGAAGGAATATAGGCATACAGGTCTTTTGCAGGGGGTGCTGCGCACCCCCTGAAAATTTTCTGGGGGTGCTTCAGCACCTCAAGCACCCCCGCTTCCCAGGGCCATGCCTTCCGAGCGTGGGGTGGCCGCTCTAACCATTAGACCATCACGCCGGAAAAAAAACAACAACAAGTCTTAGCATCCAGTTTAAGATTTTGAAAGGCGAATCTATCAGATTGAAATATAGTAGTTTGTATTTGAATCACAATATGTATTGGGATGATCTTTTTAAAGTGTTTATAAATGGATTTTGAACATATATGTTACCAAATTTGTCTAATTACCCAAAGTATCAATACAAGGTTTCGGTCTCTATTAATAGGCTGCATTTGAAGTGGCTGATTCCTTTTCAACATTGACTTCCATTCAAAAGAAAATGAATGATATAAATCTTATAACTTCAAAAATTCTATTGGACAAAGGGCCACAATTATGAAAAAAAAATCGATGGTTTTAATTCAACATATTTATCAATGATATGTTGTATCTGAAGTAAGATTGTGTCAAAGATAATTTCATAAACTACACTTTTTCAGCTATTAGAATAACGTTAATATTCTTTATTGTGAGGGCTAGTTTCAACATTTGGCAAGTGTTACAAGATAAAATTGATTTAAAAGTTCGATTAAAGTGAGACGTTATTTAATTTAGAATAAATCCGTTCACATTTTATGAATACATGTTTCCTGTGATCTTTCTGCTTGCAATAATTTAAGTGACCATTTTGTAATGATTATGAATTTGTCATATTTCTTTTAGAAAGATTTAAAAGTTCGATTATACATCCCTGTACATTTTATGAATATATGTTTCTTGTGATCTATTTGCTGACAATAATTGAATTTATCATCTTGTAATGGCTATGCATTTGCCACATTTCCTATATAGATATGTAATTACACTAATTACTGGGTCTTTCCAGGGGTATGATTAATCGTTCCGCACTTGTGAATCTGTTGTTGTTTTCTGTCACCATTGTTGGTCCAATGCCATTGTACACGTGGTTGAAAACGTCATGTTTTGATACGCGTCTTTGCGGATTGCTACTACTCCGTAAACAACTTAAATAAAGAGGTACACAATGTGGAAATGACACATAAAGAACAGAGAAGAATCAAAAGAATCATACGTGTGCCTGAACACATTTTACATCAATAGGTACGCCGCGGAACCCATACGAAAACTGAAACTGTCAAGGTATCGGCTGAAAGAAAACACGAATATCGTTGAACATACCATATACAAGGGTAGGCTGAAAAATTCGTAGCCTGACTAAGAAGGAGTTATCCTACAGTAATGACATTAGTTTTGTGCTAAATTCAATCTTTTCTGATACTAACTGCATTGTTTCTATTCAGATACCTTTTCTTTTTTCTTTTACAAATGATTTTACATTGACAGTTGAGGTTTTTGTCAATGGTCATTTTTGGCAGATTTTTGATGGCAGAGACTTGCCCTTCCAGACAGGAGTCAGTTTTCTGGGCTCTTTCAAGACTCTTTTGAGATTCTTTCCAGTGTCTCTGCCACATTTTAAGCCAACAACTTACTTGAGTTGCATTCTCAACAGTGATAACCACATTTGGTGGATGTTTTTAAAACAGTGACACACGTCTGTTCAGCCAAATCTTTGCCATGAAATCAGTTTTAAATCAGTTTTATCATAAAAACATGAAATTATATCTGAAAAAATGCTGTTAGTATCAGGAAAAGTTGTATCTGATATATGACTACTTTAATTGCTGTAGGATAAATCCTTCTTAGTCAGGCTACGAACTTTTCAGCCTACCCTCGTACGTAACATTGTGAAAGCCCCATTTGAACAAAGTTGTCAAACTTTGCTGTCTGACATATCTGGCAGTGTTTGAATGGACAAATAAACATTCTAGAGCACAAATTTCAGACAATTAAGTTGTTACTCGTGAAATATGTACAGATAAAATCGGCGCATGAATTATTGTCAGCTGACAAAAATTCTGTCACACAGCAGTCTATGGGGAAAACTGGAATGATCGCTCAATGATTTTCTCTTTTTAAAAGCACGGAATGATCATTTCGAACAGCAATTGTTTCAGGGTTTCATTTTTAGACCTTATCAGAGACACAAGTATGATGGGAAATTATGTAGCTCAGATTTTTTAAACGGGAAATATTGTTATACGATGCCTTTAAAAGAACAAGACCTTATTTGATAGTCATATCTTCAGAATGTGAAACTAACTGGACTCTTTCAATGTGTATCCGCATCGTTGCAGGAGGAGGAAGACATTTTTGAGAAAACACTCAAAAGGATTACTGGAGGAATTTGAGTAAAATCACGTCCTTTCAATCAGTGTTGTCTGCCTTCTCTCACGATTTCTCCATTAACGATCCTTGAATATGTTATACCATCTACAGTATTAGCAGCCAAATACACCATTAGAAAAAAAAATGAAAGGCTCCTTTTAAAATATTTTTGTCACAATATCGGTACTTTTTTCACAATACCATTTTGGGTGCTTATTATACCACTTGGGTTTTTGAAAGCACAAATCCCGGGCAAGTTACTATAAATAATAATAATAATAATAATAATAATAATAATAAATAATAATAATAATAATAATTAATAATAATAATAATAATGATGATGATAATGATTTCTGTTCATATAGCGCTTTTCATAACAAATATATATCAAGTATGGTGCCAATGAGAATCTTTTGAAGACCAAATTGTGCTAATAGGCACCACAAATATTGCCGCTCCTATGAAACCACAGAGAACATTTTAAGAACCCTTGTTTTTTGCTTAGAGTGTATGGTAAGACTCGAATTACGATGATCTTTGGAGATGTCTATAGAAATAATCAGCGTTGTCTTACAAAAAAATATATTGCACGAAAACATTGAAAAGACATCATTTGATCCACAAGAAGAGAAGTTTAAAGAGTGTTACATCAAGTGCAAAGATATTATGCTGGAATTAAATGTGACACACATACTTTCTTAGATGGTAGCTGTTTTCTTTCACTAATTAAACTAGTCAGATGAAACCTAACATTTTGCACCAGTAATAACAATAATGATAATATTCATATTTTATAAATCATTGTGATGAATGTAATTAAGCACTTTGTTGTATTTACAGCGGTTTTAGTATAGGCACAGTAGTGGAGAGAAGTGGAGTTGATAAGAGATTTTAGTTCAGGAAAAAGGTTTTAGTGGCAAAATAGTAGTAGTAGTATAGTAAGCTAGTAGTAGTAGTGTAGTAAGTAGTAGTAGTAGTACGAACAGAAGAAGAAGAGCAAAAAAGAAGAGAAGGAAGAAGAAGAAGAAGAAGAAGAAGAAGCAAGAAGAAGAAAGAAGAAGAAGAATGAGTATGATAATAATTATGATGGTGGTGGTGGTGGTGGTGATGTTAATGGTGGTCGTTCAGGTGTTCAAGCTGCAATTTAATATATCAAACTTTTTTTAAAAAACTTCGGTATTACCCATACATATATTATATTCTTTCAGATTTTTCCAAGAAAACAGCCATCGATTTGAAAATAATTCAAACATTGATCACACCAGCTCATCACGTGTAACGACTGACTATCTACAGCAGACACAATTACCGATTAGGGCAAAGGTTATAAGCGCCTAGTAATTGAGTGCATTATATACTGCACCGATCGACCTCGCGCCACTACACACAAATAAGCACAAATTAGCACAAATTTTGCTACGCTCATATATTTTTCCAGGCGCCATAGAACTGAGAACGGTTAAATCATCATCATTATCATATCAATATGATTTATGTCCACAAGTTTGGTATGCACGTGTGTATATAAGATTTACTTCGAAGAACGGAATAACAGAGGTATCATCATCGCATGAAATGAGAGCTCATCGGAAAGTTCACGATTAGGGGATATTTTCCGTTTATGTCTAGGTTCTTACTTCCTCGTGAATATGTTTGACTAAAGACAAAATCGTGATCTTTCATAAATATACCTTGCATGAACTATCAGTGTAATGTTTTTTTTTTCAGATGAAATACTTTCAATCCCTTCATTACAATAGCATCGTACGGAAATAAAACAAATCATACACAATTTCAGATTTACTTTTCGATGTTGAGACATTTTGGTTTGATAAATAACTGTGCTGCTCAATCAGTACAATATCACGTGGTTTTACAAAACAAGAGAAAATGATCATTAAAACTTACGAGACAATAAATAACACACGAAATTTCGCATTTGTAAGTAAAGTATAAGTAACTTACCTCTTTCTTTAAAACTTCTGACTGTGTTTGCCATGGGAATCTCGCGACCATTGCTCCTGTAATCCGTCTCGGCGAGGTCTAGTCTATGGTTCTGCGTTCGTTCTAAATTTTCATATAACTCAATCATAAATGCCGGTGTTTCCTTCACCGCATTTCGACTGGGATGCGGCAGCGATGTCAAGCCGAATGACGTCAATAACTTCCTCGTTTCGGGATCGGTTTCGTCCAGCGATTCGTCCGCACTCGATAAATCCGTATAGTCTTCCCCGTCATCGGCATCCTCATTGCCATCGTTGTCGTATCGTGTTTCGGCGTCTTCCCATGGCGGCGCCTCTTGTCTTGGTCGTTGATTTCCAGTCGTCTGGTGAGACGTCCACCCGTTGCGTTTTCGCTTTCCATTTCGACCCATGGTGGTCACGGGCGAGCTGGCCACCCGTGTTACAATGATCATCACTAAAGCAGCACATATCGTAGTCCAGGCAATTTTCGGCATCAGCATGTCGCTTTTTGGAAAGCGCACCAACTCTGATTTGACGAATCTTTGAGTGACAAAACTAGCGCATGGGAGAGAGTAGCAAACCACCGCACACGATCGTGAACATTCCGGAGACGGGAAGACAAGGTCTAGCATTGACTAAGTTCCGCATGCACCGCACATCTTAGCTAGAAGAGATAATACTTCAAAAAGAGAAGAAGAAGAAGACCAAAAACAGTCGGCCGAACCCGACGCGACAGGCAGTAGACTAAAGTGGTATCGGGCAAATCATAATCCGCGCAGTAGCGATGGTTGAATTGAATTTAGACTCATTTCAGCAGCGGTAGTAGTCTCGCTTGAGCGCACCATCAACTTTGTCACAACTCTTTTTTTGCGACAAATATTGTGTACGGGTCGGTTTTCGGTCGAGTTGCGTGCATGGACCTGCACACGACAAGGGATGCTCGTCAGTTTTGTGAGAGCATGAGAGTGACGTTTCTATTTAGCTGAAGCATTCCATGCGGACGAGCACGCCATCAATCATTTCCAATAGGCGGTGT
This sequence comes from Eucidaris tribuloides, assembly GCA_001188425.1. Classification (NCBI taxonomy): domain Eukaryota; kingdom Metazoa; phylum Echinodermata; class Echinoidea; order Cidaroida; family Cidaridae; genus Eucidaris; species Eucidaris tribuloides. The sequence continues at coordinate 53,035 of JZLH01S0263381.1, read as the reverse complement.
CATCTACCTCTAATGTAATCTCTAATTGAAGTGCCATATTGTACTCAGGGCACAAGCAATCATATCGTTCGTAAACCCGCTCCGCGCGCATGCACCGCACACCCCGGCTTATGCATTATGCATCGCACATGGGCGTGTTCATCTTGTTGCTATAGTGACGTGGGGTTTTTGTGTATTAATATTTTTGGCCAAAACGAAATCTCCCATGAAATAATGCTGCAACTTCATGGACATAGGTATGCCGTTTTCTTGCTACATTTCACATAGGATCAATTACAATCCAGACTTCAATTCAGGACCATTTTGGAGTTTTTTTTTAATCCGTATTTTTTTAATTTGTCTATTCCGAAGATGCGTTTAGCTTAAGGATCGCATGTTTTTATTTTCCACTATTTTATTTTTCCTTGATATTCGGCAGCAGCTTACACCTCTTACCTGTTAAGTCCCCTCTCAGAAGAGATCCTTCTTCCGGGTGCATACGTCCCGAAAACAATCCCCATTGTACTTCATTAAGTGAGGCACAAACCATCCATGAAGTGTCTTCAATGCGCGGCGCCCGCGTTTAATAGTTCGAGCCCAATCTTCGTCAACAATAACGACACCGTGTAACTCCTTGAGTGCGCCGCTTCTACGCCGGCACAATTCACGAAGCCCCCAAGCACATCCCTAAAATCACTTCACTAATTGGAAAATGAGGTACTCATCACGACTTAGGGCATAAGCACCAAATGGGGCTTCGATACAATATATTGTAACTGCCTAATCTGCTAATTTGGATTAATGGCGTAACGAAGAATATAGATGCCTTGTGTCTAATGGCTAAAATGACCTTTTCCGTGTAGGATCAGGAGGAAAAGAATGTGAGTTTTTCTCTAAATTGTCAAGGACCACCATGGAAATGTCTTCGGTATTGCATTGCGCTGTTTAGTTGCTATTGTGCGGATAGAGTTAATCGCAAAAATACTTGGTATATATATCACAACTCGCATTCTATCATCGGAGTGCACAAACATCAAACACTTTGTAAAAGGGTGATTAATAGCATGTCTAGATAAAAAACGGCAACCACAGAAAATATCGTAAACGTAACATGAAATCTTTTTGGTGTCATGTTCTTCATCACTTTATAAATGTGCACGCTAATTGACGATGATTAACTGTTTGTTTGCGCCTAAACCTACCCGTTTATTTCGATGAACCCGGTAAACTTATGTCGTGATAATGTAAAATATTTTTTTTTACTTCCAGGGAAGTCCTTGAAAATCGAAGGAATGAGGCACGATTATAGGCTTGTTTGTAAAACCTTACATGTAATGTTTAATAAATTACACTGTGGTAAATCGACGCAACAGTTTTCTAATGTTATTTCGTGGGGAATTACGCTTGAGACTAATTTCTCTAGTTTTTCTTACGACGGAGCAGCAACGCCCGAAGACCACTAAAAACTAATGGGGATTTAAAATCAATAGCGGGATCAGACATAGGCCCAATTTGTTCTTACTATATTTGGTAATGTTCCGCGCTTTTTATATTCTCAACGAATGTCTGCTACATGGGGTACAAAGATGCTTAACAGACCAAATCGTTGGAAGAGCGGGCACTCAACTTTCCTTTGTGATGAAACGTAATATCGTTACAATGTAAGAAGTGTTTAGATAATGGTGTAACTACGTATGTTAAAAGCCGAAGAAGGCAACCTGTAAGTATTGTGACAAACTGATTTACGACATTCTGGTTCTATATGAATCGAGTCCTTACTGTCATTGCGTTGGCTCGACTATACGGTACATTCTTCTGCCTCAAAAACAAATGCGTATACAATGATGAATTTTCATACCTTATTTTCATCTTCTTCCTTCTCCTTCTCCTTCTCCTTTTTCCTCCTCCTCCTCTTTCTTCTTTTTCTTCTTCTTCTTCTTCTTCTTCTTCTTCTTCTTCTTCTTCTTCTTCTTCTTCTTCTTCTTCTTCTTCTTCTTCTTCTTCTTCTTCTCCTTCTTCGTCGTCGTATTCTTCTTCTCCCTCTTCCTCCCCTCCTCATTTTTCTTCCTCCTCTTTATTTTTTCTTCTTTTTCTTATTCCCTTTCCACTTCCTTCTTCTCATGCTTCTTCTTCCTTCTTCTCTTCTTCTTCTTGGTCACTTTATTTTTTATTTTCCTCTCCTCCTTTCTCTTCTCCTTCTCATTCCTCTTCGAATTCACCACCCCTCGTTCACAATTTTATTAATTCTTCATTGTTCTTTAAATTTTCTTCTCCTTATCTACTATACAATTTCTTCTTCGTCTTCGTCTTCGTCGTCTTCTTCTTCTTCGTCTTCTTCTTCTTCTTCTTCCACTTCCTCTTCCTTTTTCTCTTCTACTTCTTCTTCTTCTTCTTCTTCTTCTTCTTCTTCTTTTCTTCTTCTTCTTTCTCCTCCTCCTCCTCCTCTTCTTCTTCTTCTTCTTCTTTTCTTCTTCTTGTTCTACTTCTTCTTCTTCTTCTTCTTCTTCTTCTTCTTCTTCTTCTTCTTCTTCTTCTTCTTCTTCTTCTTTCTTTCTTTCTTTCTTCTTCTTCTCTCTNTNTNTCTCCTTCTTCTTCTTCTTGTCATAATTAAACTTCTGACGTGCCTTCCACTTATCCTGGTTGATTTCATGACCAGAGAAATGGTGTGTATTTGTTAAGCCAAGTTGTTATTCGGTATCATTCTTCTACTTCCCTTTCCCTCTCCCTCTTCTTTAGCCACCCTACTGAAGAATAAATAAATAAATAAATACAATAAAATAATAAATAAATAAATATACATAAATAAATAAATAAATAAATAAATAAACTATGCTGGCGGACTTCTTTTAAACTAGGATTTTTGCAAACTAAGAATTGGCATACGTATAATTATTGCACGGCTGATAATGGCATTATGCGATCATGCGCATCGCCGGGTCTATCCGATTCTAGACTGTCTAGACTTTCATTACTAGTATTAAAAGTGTGGCGCAAAAATTAAATAGCGCAACGGCAGCCACCAGGCTGACGCAGCACTGTACCGGTGTACTGTGAAATTAACTGGGTACAAAAAAAAGGGGGGAAAGGGTAAGAAAAAAAAGGGAAAACTCAGGAAAAAGAAATGAAATATTACAAGAATCTTAAATAAGGGAAAAACGCCTTATAAATGTTTATGCATAATGCTACTATTTTGAATAAAAAAAATTTTTTTTAAAATAACCAAAGCAAATGGCCCGGTTTTCAGTCGTGATAGGGCGGAGGGGATAGTGGAGCCAATATACTCCGCCTCCCAGCCCTGGTTTCTATTGCCTATTGGTTGTCTGCATGTGGATAAGAGATTTTTTTTCCTTCCTTTTTTTAAGAGCGAAGTTAAATATTATAGAAAGAGCTAAACGTTTCTGATTTAACAATTAGTCTGGCCATCCAAGCCTCATCTGAAGGCCATGACGGTCTTAATGTATTCATCAATGTTTCTTAATGATACCTCACTAAGCAACAGGGGAGTTAATTTCCCTTCTGAACATTGTAATCTACGACCCATTCGCTCTTATTATTAGCAGAGGAGAGGTAGAAGAATAAAAAGAAGAAAAAGAAGAAGCAAGAAGAAGACGAAGAAGTAAGAAGAGAAGAATGAAGAAGAAGAAGAAGAAAGTTAGTAGAACACGTAAGGAACATAAGAACAAGGAAAAAAGAAAAAAAGAACAGAATAAGAAGAAAGAGGAGGAGGAGGAGGAGAAGAAGAAGAAGAAAAGAAAACGAGAATGAAGCAAGAAGATAGAAAGAAGAAGAAGAAGTAGATAGATGAAAAGGAAGAGGAAGGTGACAGAGGAAGAAGCGAAGAAGAAGAAGAAGCAACTGACGAAGAGTCGAGAAGAAGACGAGAAAGACCTATAGATAAGACCGAAGAGAAATGAAAATTGTTATTAGTTAGATTAAGGAGATAGAAAATTTAAAGATAGACAACAATGAAGGAATTAATAAAATTCCCGTGCTAACGAGGCCGGTGTCGTGAATTATCCCTC
>JZLH01S0263381.1:28346-39210 GCA_001188425.1 Eucidaris tribuloides | reverse complement strand
GCCGATCTAGAAGTAGTCTAAGACGGTCATATATGATGTGTAGTAGAACTTTACTTGCATGGGGGATGAGTGCAATGGTGCGAAGATTCTTAATTGCACTCACTAGCATCACTTTTTTTGGAAGTGTGAGAAAGACTGATCTCTTCCATTCCTCTAGCCATATGTCTTATTTTTCTAAACTTGATTACAAAGCTTGTGGATGGCAAAAGCAACAGATTAATCAGCCTGCTGCAACAGCTCACTGGGGATGTCATCTATGCCAGAGGATCTCTGAGCTTTTAACTTTTTGATTGCCTGTAAGTTCACTTCAGAGAGTAGAACATCAGGTTCCTCATCATCTGCAGAGAGGCCCATTGCATGTTCTGGGAAGAATATAGATTTTCGCAATAACTCTTCCAGCGGCTATTGATGTCTTCACCTTCAGTGAGCACTTTCCCATGCTCATCTTTGAAGACAGCTAGTCTGGAGGAGGAATTGTTGGTGAGCTTCTTCACACATTGAAACAATTCCCTGCTATACTGTTGCGTGAGCTGTGCTCCTCCAATTCCTGACACACCTTCTTGATGTATTCATCAGTGTTGTGGGTCTCGAGGCCGCAAAATCGTCCTCGGCCTCGTCCTTGACCCGAGGATTGCGTCCGAGGCCGAGGACGAGGCCGGGTCGAGGCCGGAAGAATTTTAGGAAGTGCAAATGCCGAATGTTGTCAGTTCCTCAAAAATAAAATTGAAACTAATAGAGAGCATTTGTGCATCTGTGGCACATCAAAGCTTGCATCCGTGACACAAACTTGCATACAAACATGTGAGAAGTTTGCATCGGTGTCACAAAATACATGTACATCTCGTGACTGTGACACGGATTCATCTGCATCCGTGTCACAAAACATGGTATGGCAAGCCAATTGCGCACGCCGCGCGTTCAATGCGGGTGGGCCGCACGTACGTGTACGTACCTTGCTGCCACGAACGCTACGCTGCATAATGCACGTGTCAACTCTGAGCTGGTATGCTGTGCATCACGCAGGCTAATGTTAGTAGTAATAACTGAATAAGTTAGTTTGCCGGCGTGGTAAAAATTTATCTATCATGGTGTTAAAAAAAATGTTTTGCTCTTGTGTTGTATTGTACCTTTGAGTGTAAGTCTAAGATTAACCTGGTAGAATGATTGTGTTTTAACCCTGCGCGCCCCGCCATTGGCAGTGGGAATGTTGGATGCTTGTCCCACACATGCATTTTTGTGTGTGTGTGTGTCATTCAAGTTATTGTTTCGTACAATAAGTTGTAATAGATCCCCGGGTGGGGGGGGGGCACTCGACTTACAAAGTGAATACCTATGTGCCGCCACCGAAATCGAAAATCGGAGCACTGGAACGGGCTTGAGCGAAAAATGGGGGTCTCTGGACTGGAGCTAAGGCTTCAGAAAACCTCCAAAATGCTATGCTCTGGAACTGCACTGCGGCAAAATTCCGGCGCGCCAACGCTGAAATGGCAATGCTCTGGCTCGGCCGCGCGCCGACAGGCGGCGCGGCCGAGCGAAAAATCAGAAGCGGAGGCGGCAAATTTGGGGGTCCCTGGAACTGAAAAAAAAATTAAAATTTTTCTGTGACTTCTGAAATTGAGATGCTCTGGAACGGAAAATTTGGGCTGAAAATGGGGTCTCAAACCGCGCGCACATACGTATCACACAATTATACTAAGTGCCCCCCCCCGGGAATAGATCTAACGTTTTATGGACATAATGTTAATTCTACATCATGTATACATACGGTCCTGAATTTTGGCAATCAATATAATCCGTAGCCCAGTTGTAAAGTGATTAAAGCCCAAGTTTAGTTTCGGGGATTTTGTTTTTATTTGAAAACCCTGCAATAATAGATTCTGAATGTCTTTAGTTTTTTTTAATCAGATCTACTTAATGAAAAAGCTTGGGGGGGGGGGACCCAAGATTTTCGGCGATATTTTACATTATAGCATCCAAAGGATTAATAACTCGTTAAGGTTATATGAGTTATACCTCATCTGAAAGAGCAGACATATGCAATGTATGTATATGAGCATGCATGTTTTTTATGGAGGTGTAGAAAAATGATACATAACCAAAGCAAAGAGCATCACTGGGCAAAGAAATGACAGGTATTTAGGGTCCCTCTGAAATCTGTGGCCTTTGCCACCAAATAATATCATATTTGGCCATGGCTGGCCTTTTCCTGGCTCTCCGGCATTGTATTGGAATATTCAGCCTCGGTCTGGCCTCGACCCTTCCGGCCTTGGCCTTGTCCTTGTCCTCGGGTGGGTCGGCCTTGGCCTTGTCTTTGTCCTCGGCAATCCGGCATTGGCCTTGTCCTTGTCCTCGGGTGATCCGGCCTTGGCCTCGGACAAGCCGGCCTCGGACACAACACTGGTATTCATTCTTGTCCCTTATGGACTTCAGCTGTATTTCACTTGTCATAAAGCAGAAGCCCAGTAGCATGTCGCCTCTCTCATTCCTCTCTCCAAGGCCATATTTGCCCATCATGTTTTGTTCCTCATCAAGAAGGATGCCTTCACCTACTTTGGCATTGAAGTCACCAACTATCACTCTTTTTCCAAAACAATGATCGATATCATCACATAAAGATTTTAATGTATTCTAAAGTTCCTAAAATATAAAATGAGTACAGCAGATGAATATAACACGAATATAATTTACGAGTTGTGCAATGTCAATGCCTGCAACTGTGGCACCAAAAATAGATAACCAAGTGGAATATCCATATAATCGTGAGGTGAGCTGCTTTGGCGATTATGGTGTCATGAAAGTAAATAAAGCTCCTTAACATGTAAACACTTCCTGGAAGCGTGATTGAGAAAGCTATCAATAAAACCTACCGTTTGTATAACATGGCTGTGATGATATTGCGCTAAATTTTGAGATACGTTAAGGCTTGGATTTAAATGTGATAGATATATAAATATCTTAAAGTATAGCATGCATAATATTGAGTTTCCTAATGGATTACAGAATGTGGTTGTTTGTGTGAGAACACGTGGGTATGTATGTGTACTTGAGTATGTGTGTCTACTTATGTAAGCTGTGCGTATATGTGTGTCCATACGGTATTTGTTGTAATTTATTAGACAGGTGCAACTCTTTTTAATTCAAATAACACACACATCTAAATTACCTAAAATTAATGAAGAATAAGCCATTTTTGTTTGCTTTATATGCTGAATCTTTCATACACTGCTTTACAAGTTGCAACATGTAGATCTTTGTCCTTTTCTTCGTACTTCTGTTTTGTATGTTGAGAGTAGCCATTTTGTATACAACTTCGTGTTGAGATATTTTGCTGTCTTCTTACTATATTCAACGTTGAGCTTGAACGTCGCGCTTTAAGTATCTTTTAAGAGTCACTTTAAAAGAAAAGAGTAAAGTAAGGCATGTTACGAAACAAAATCACGTTTAACGGAGGAAAATTCGACTGTCTAATATTCAAGACAAAGATTGAAGATGCTATCATCATGATAAACTGATTCGTTTAAGAAGTACACATATCATGACTTTTCTATTGTTGTTGACCTGAGAACGTAAAGCTACAAGTTAGACATCATAATCTTTGATTTAATAAAAGAAGGTAATTAACCTTTATGTAAGTGTTATAGTTGAGTCGAGTTTTAAGTTAGATAAAATCGTTTTACATTTGGACTTCACGCTTAGTCCAAGTACACTAAATATCAGGCTCGAGCTTCGACTTGATAAAACACTGTCCTTATAGTATTCGACGAACACAATGTATCTCACAGTTGCAAGTCGGCCATCGAGTTCCCTTATGGAACACAGTGCAGCTTTCAGAAGTCACTTTTAGACTGATAAAATTGCTTTTCAGCCAAAACATACATCGGATAATCGGAAGAGTCAACACCATTTTGCTGATCGATGTGACCCTTCGACATTCTGGACAAAAAAGTCCAAAAGGAGAAAGGAAAAAAGTTCTCTTCCGGTTCACTTGTTAGCTATGCGATTTGAATGCCTGGTATATTTGTAACTATGAATATAATTATGTGGTAAATGTATTTGGACTGAAAAATCAGTTTTTCTTGATACACAATTTCATTGAGTACCGTGTCCGGCTTAGGAATTCTGTGTTTACAAGGTATAACGAATTATGAAATCCGAGCCGTATACTACTGGAAAATCAAACTTATGGTTCAGGCGACCCATACAGGTACAATGTTTAGTCGTTATTGTCGAAAACACTAGATTATAAGTCCATGGCTTACTCTGTGCTTACCAAGTAAAGGTACTTTGTCAATCGATAATAACATAAAAATTGATGGAAACGTTAAAGGAATACCAAAGTTTACATTAAAACTGGGGCTCATGTTGCCTAACCTCCTCGTGGTGAGCCCTGGTAACTGCGCCAACTAATCCTTGTTGACTCAGGCGAAAGACAACATCAGAGACTACTATTGCTACATTAAAACTCAGCGTTACGAGGATGTGAAGTTGTAATACGCTGAAAATTGTCATGATAGCAAAATATGTATATGTTGGTGATACCAATGACGTGTACCGCAGACTTTTTTGTAATGGAATGTAAAAATATCACGGAAAAATTGCAACTATTTCATTATTTCTAAATACGCCAGACAAAAGCTAGTTTGTCTGCATAAGCAAGTGGTTTTCATGAGTTCAAGGGCTGTACATGTTTCCATACAATGTTGTGTTTCTCTTGTGTTGTCAATCCAGTTTCTTGTATTGGGCTGATGTTTTCCGTGATGTTTTACACTTTCTGTAACCACTTATTTTTCTCATTGCAAATGAAAGGTAGTTTATATTGCAAGTATGACACATATTGCATAAATTGCATGAACGATAATGAGTTGTGAATAATAATTATGGATGTTCTATGTCACCTATACAAACTGAATGAACAATTTGAGAGAACAATACGAACATTCTGAATGAATGCTAATCTAACATCTACTTTGACATCAGGAAGATATTTATCAAATTGTTTCTAGCCTTTAACCCCCTCTTAATCACGTCAGTTTCTCACATTCCTTACCCTACTTATTGTTTATTTTAATCCCTCTTTTGTCTTATTCAGCTGACCCAGTTATTTAATTGGTTCACTCGTGTGTTTAAGTCTTGTCTGGCCATTTTACCCTTTTCTGTACGTAGCCTTTAATCCTGGGACCCACTGTATAAAATCTTTACAAGGGAAAACTCTGGTTTTTCAACCGAAAGCTTTTTTTTCTTGTGGAGAAATTAATCATATGATTACACTAACCAAAATTGTCATAATTTTATCAGGCATATTCCTTGTGGTAAAAGTTTCTTCCCCAACAGGCCACTGGTGTTACATAATTAGGCTATGATTTTTTCGTATATTTGTTGCCATATGTTAATTACTATTATTATTATTATTATTATTATTATTATTATTATTATTATTATTATTATTATTATTATTATTATTATTATTATTATTATTATTATTATTAAAGTGATAGGCTAACATTGTGGAACTTCAATTTAAAAATTGTCAAACTTTGATATCTGAGCTATATAGTAGTGTTTGAATGGACAAATAAATACCCTAGAATACAAAATGTTGGAAATTTACGCTGCCACTGGCAAGATATAAATGAATAAACAATTAATACTGGGGGCGAGTAAAAAATAGCCCCTATCTACACACAGTAAGTTTATGGGAGGAAATGGGCAGGTGGATCCAGTCAACTTACGATTTTCACTTTTTAAAGCACTAAATAATCATTTTGAAATATAATTTTTTTTCAGGGCTTCATTTTAGACCTTATCAAAGACACTGGTAGCATTGGGAATCATGTAGCTCAGATTTTTTTAACTGTGGTAAATTTTAGCCAATGCCTTTAATATTACTATTATCTGGTAGTAAAAGTAGTATTAGTATTATCAAGATTATGATTATTGTATTGTTGTTCTTGTTATTAATGTTATCCCTTCTGTAGGCGAATCATATTGCACATTATACATGTACATTTTAAGGCTTTACTTTTTTTCATGGAAAATGTGGGGGTGATTGTACATGCCATCCTCACATTAAACACTGAAAACGGATATTTGGTTCATCCCTCTATAGCGAGCCTATTGATTTCGAAAAAAGAAAATTTCTTCATTTGAAAGCAATTATTCAGCCAATCGAAGTCTGCACCTTGTACTCTGTTTACTCCTCGAACTTTTGAGAAACTGACTTTATTAAACCTTGCTATGTAACCCTCTCTGGTTGAGCCTTCAGAAATTTTTTTCTGTTATTGTTATTGTTAATGCCTCCGCTACGAAGTTACCGGAGGCATCATGCTTTCGGGTTATCCGTCCGTCCGTTCGTCCGTTACCGGATCTCGTTACCGCGATAACTTAAGAATAGCTGATCGGAAGATGATATAACTAGGTCCAAGTAAGCACAATGAGGCAACAATGAACTGATTAGATTTTGGAGTTGAAAGGTCAAAGGTCACATAAACTATAACATGTCTGATTCGGGCTCGTTGCCACGACAAATTAATGACTGCTGGTCGGCTTTTGATGTAACTTGGGTGAAGTATATATTATACAACGCCATGAACTAATTAGATTTCGGAGTTGAAAGGTCAAAGTTCAAAGTTCACGAGGCCTCGTCATTCCTGATTTGGGCTCGTTACCGCGATAACTTAAGAAGGGCTGGTCGGATTTTTATGTAACTACATGTAGAGTAAAGTATGTATTATAAGGCATCAATGAACTGATGAGATTTCGGAGTTGAAAGGTCAAAGGTCGAAGATCACAAAGTCCAATACATGTCTGATTTAGGCTTGTTACTGCTATGGGTCAAATATGTAGTACGAGGCACCAATGGATGAATTGAAAGGTCAAAGGTCGCAAAGACTTATACATGTCTGATTTGGTATTGTCGCCAAGGTAACTTAAGAATTTCTTATAAGATTGAGTACATGTATGCATGAGGCTTTTTTAATTTAAATTGAATTGGGTGGAAATGCGGACTGAGGAGACATAGGCCTACCCATCGGCTGCGCGTAGCAAAACTGCTCTGATTTCCTTCTCATAATTCGACTGTATTACAAAGGAGCAAGTTGCAGAAATCATTTTCATAACATCTACCGAGCGTTTAGCAAAGCTAACGGAATATTGTTCGTTCGTATGTATGTACGGTATGTATGTGCTTGTGTGTATTTATATGTGTTGTATGCATTCTATCGTTGTATCAGTATAGTTCCCACTGTATATTTATTATGGTCGTTGACCTACTTCCGACAGCCAGACTACAATGCCTCTTGATACAGCTGAAGGTAAACAATAATCTTGAAATATAATCCGGGAACATGACACAACTGTTCTTAATCATCTGTAGTTAACAAGGGCGTAGGCTGGTTTGGGCACGGGGAGGTGCACATCTTGAGGAGGTGGAACTAAAGTGACATGGGGAGGTGCACATCTTAGGGAGGTGGAACTAAAAATGAGTAAATCAGGCGTTGAAAGCAGAAAAAGTGGTGCAAATTTCGTTTTGCTTGCCAGGGGCGGAACTCCTATGGCTCTGCGGGGGGGGGGGGTTGCACGTGCACCCAGTGCACCCCCCCAGCCTACGCCCTTGGTTAATTGAATCGATGAACTATGAATTTCAGATTCGATATAAACCTGGACAGTTGACTACACATCAGAGATGACATTTCACATTTCATTGACCAAATTCCTGGAAAGCACTCAAAAGAAACACAGAAAAATCAACGCTTTGGTTATTTCATCATTCATGTTCAGACAACCAAACTGTGTCGCTGTAGTTGTTGTTAATTGCACTCACTGTGTTGGTCCAACCGTCATTGCACGGTCTATATATACTGTAAACGACAGATAATTCCAGAACATTGTTAATATGAACAATTTTTTGCTACAGGCGACGTGACGGAAATTAAAAGGGATACATTGTTACAACAGGGAAGCACTCAAATTAAACAAAGAAGATCACCGCTTTGTAATTGCCTGTTATCATTCATATTCAAACAACCAAACTGTGTCGCTAGATGTTGTTAATCATGCTCACAATGTTTATTCAACTGTCATTACACGGTCTATATATAATACAAATGACAGATAATTTCAAAACGTTGTTAATATAGCCCATTTTTGCTACAGGAGAGTCACAGAAAGAGAAAAAGGGGCCATTGCCACTGCAGACAATAATGTCATAATGTAGGCCTACCAGAAGGCAGGAGGAAAGTGGACCGCCCTAGAATAACATGGAGTAGTACTGTAGAGAAATAAAGAAAGAAAGAAAACAGGATGGGGTTTTGGAGCTAACGCAAACCAATAGCCACAAACAAGGACGACTGGAGAGATTTCACTATAGCCTTATGAGCCACCCGGCCAGACGAGAATAAGTGAGGTGAGATGACAACATTCTCACATCATCTACTTCAATGAAGGATTGATAAAAAATAGCCTTCGGATGAGGTGAACTATAATTTAACCTTTGTATGGTGGCTCGTTTTTCAAGGCATAAATTTGTCAATCATTTCGGTACACTTACTTTGCAAACGTCAAATACAAATGTGTCTCCGTACGTTGCTATCCATCTCTGTATTCAGTCCTTTTGCCTCTCATTTTCCGTTTTTGTGTCCAACTCTCAGTCTCTGTGTCCATTGTCATCGTTGTCTATGTTTCAATAGCCATGTTTGTGCGTGTGTTCTTCTTCTGCCTACTTCTCACCTCAATTCTACCAAGTTCCAATGGGAAGTGTCTGTTCAAATTTTCATGTTTGCTATTGCCATGTTTTCCTCTGCCTCAATGTCTGTTCCAACAGCCGTTTTTGTGTCTGAGTTTCCGTGTCTGTCTCTCGATTCATCTCTGTCCTATCGTCATCTTTTTCTGTAACTCAGTCTCTGTGTCCAAACCCATCTCTATTTTTGTCTCAGTCTCTGTTCCAATAGCTATTTTGTTAGTTTCTAGTACTTCTGCCATCTCTGTGTGTTCTGCCTCCCACTGTTCTCAATTGTATAAAATCCCAATGGAAAGTTTTTGTTCCCATCGTCACCTTTATCTCTGTCCCAGTCTCTGTTCCAATAATTATATTGTTTTTTTTCCAGAGGCGTCGGCACGTTTCAGAAATACAAAGCATTGGAGGGGCAGAGCATTGTGCGTGAACAATACTCTGCCCTCCAATGCTTTGTATTTCTGAAACGTGCCGACGCCCCTGATTGTTTCCAGTCATTATGCCATCTCTCTGTGTTTTGCCTCACATTGTTCTGAATTCTATCAAGTTACAATGGAAAGTCTCTGTTCAAGTCGTCATATTTACCTTCATCTCACTCTCTGTGTCCATAGCCATCTTTGTGTCTATCTCAGTCTCTGTTCCAATAGCGACCTCTGTGTCCAGTTCTTCTGCCTCTGAGTTTCCGTCTCTGTCAATATTTCCATCTCTGTCCCTCTCGTCATCTTTGTCTCAGCCTGAGTCCATGTTTCCATAACCATCTCTCTCTGTCTTAGTCTCTGTCCCAATACCTTTCTTTTATTTTCCAGTTATTCTGCCATCTCTGTGTGTTCTGTCTCCCAATGTTCTCACGTGTATTAAGTTCCAATAGATAGTCTCTGTTCCCACCGTCATATTTGTGCTTGCCTCCTCTCTGTTCCAATAACCATATCTGTGTCCAGTTCGTCTGCCTCTCGGTTTACGTTTTCATCTCGATTTTCATTTCCATCTCCATCTCTGTTCTTATTGTCATCTTTATCTCTGCCTCCTCTCTATTCCAATAACTAAGTTCCAGTGGAAAGTCTCTGTTCAAATCCTTGTCTTTGCCTCAGTTTTAGTCTTTGTGTCCATAGCCATAATGTACCTCTATCTCAGTATCTGTTCCAATTTCCATCTTTTGTACAGTTCTTCTGTCTCTCTTTCCATCTCTGCCTATGGTCATCTTTGTCTCTCTGTGTTTCCGTACCCATCGCTGTCTCCCGCTGTTCTCAATTGCATAAAGTCCCATGGAAAGTTTTTGTTCCTATCGTCACATTTGTCTCTCTCTCTCTCTCTCTCAGTCTTAACACTGCTTAATGTCAATTGGTATTTTTTTTGTTTCGTGCTCTTATGCTATCTTTCTATGTTCTGTCTTCCAGCTGTCTCAATTGTATAAAGTCCCAAGAGAAAGTCTGTGTTCCTACCATCATCTTTGTCTCTTCCTCCTCTCTGTTCCAATAGCCTCCTCTGTGTCTAGTTATCTGCCTCTCAGTTTCTGTATCCTTCCCCATCTCCATCTCTGTTCTTATCGTCATCTTTGCCTCTGTCCCTGTCTCTGTTCTAATTGCCATTTATTGTCCGGTGCCTCTGCCATCTGGTGTGTTCTGTCTCCAAATGTTCTCAATTCTATTAAGTCCCCATGGCGAGTCTTTGTATTCTCTGTCTTTTTACTATTCATTTTCATTATTCTGTGAGTCGTCGTTAAAAATGTACTTGTGAAAAATGTCCACGGTCTCTCGTATATGTGTTTGTATTCAAACAAATATAACCAAAAATGAGTGCATATAACTCTCGGTGTTTATGTGAAACATTCTGTATTATGGGACTCTCTTGTTGTTTATTAGTGTGTGTTCGTGTGTGTGTGTGTGTGTTGTAAGGATGTAAGCCCACCTTATTTCATTTATTTACAACGATTTGTTAGTCAGTTTTACTTTTCGTAATCGTCTTTAACACAGCCTTCCTCTACGGACTTTTCTTATACATAATTTTATGTTTTGGGTGGTGGCGTTAGAATTTAAGCTGCATAATTTGATTGCAACATTTTCATAACAATTATTGTTACATTTGTTTAGATTTGATAACTTTATACTTTGTATTTCACATTTCAAACTTGTGGTATTT
>JZLH01S0263370.1:0-19240 GCA_001188425.1 Eucidaris tribuloides | reverse complement strand
CTGTTAATTCATGAATGTATTTTTTTAACGTTAGAATAGAAGCATACTATTTGCAGAATATTTCTCATGATTTCACATAATTAGGATAATGAAAAGGTGCGTTCATGTTCTGCCGTCTCTGCATTAGGCAGTCATGTTTTATGCTTGGCGGCCTGTTGTGTTCTGGGCCTTGTCGATTAATTGCTTTAAGAATAGTAAAATTTGTCAAACTATCGTCAGGATTCCCATAAAATGGGTATTAAAAAACGATCAGGCACAAACTCTGCCTGAAATCGGCCTGGCAAGGTCAATTTCAAATTAGTTTTCAATGTTTCGTTATCATGGTCATACGCGTACGCCGGGTAGGGGGTGTTTTGGGGTGTATCAAAGCACCCCCCCCCCCTTTTGTAAAGGCGGGTGTTAACACCCCAAACACCGCCCTTTTTTCACCCGTAATTCACCCCCTTTTTCGTCCAAAGGGCGGGTGTTTGAAAATGTGCATAAGGAATGCATTTCTTGCGGCGGAACTTGGAAATTTTCTTGTTCGTACCCCCCCCCCCCGCCCCCCCGACGCGAGTTTTTCGGAGGTTGACGGTGACCGGGAAAAATGTGCTGCACCTTGGATGGGATTTTTTGAAAAAAAAAGTTGTGGAAATCTGAGTTTGATGAGTTATATCTCCCGTTTCGCTTAGTAATAATCAATGCAAGTTTAGCTATCATCGGAAAGATAATTTAAATTCTTCTTTAAGTTGCCATACCCTATTTAAGTAAGTTGTAAATTGAAAAGCTGCCAAAATGATCAAAGTTTGGTTAAGTCACCCAATTTTTTGTTGTTGCATGCATGGAGTTTTCCAATGTCTCTTTGGTTGTATTGCCACTCTAATGTGTACATTGACATGGATTGAAAAAAAAAACCTGCACAAGTAATGCAAACAACAACAAAAGTGAACAAAAACCAAAACATGTATGCGGCATATACAAAAAAGGATTATAAAACATTCAATTTTCACGGACCTTTCACCACATTTAACAGAAATGATTTAAAAAAATGTTGCCAGGAGGCTGACTATGCATGGATTTTTCAGATAGAGGGTATAACGAGAATAGACATGGCCTGCATGCAGCCAGACCTCAACCCCACTGAAACATTTGTAGGCATCAAACTCGACGGACTGTATGAAAGAGAGACACAAATCAACGACATTGGCCGTCTGACTGGAATGCCATCCTACACAACGGCAAGCACAATGCTCATCAACAGCACGGAGGAAGCCGGGTGCCCAGACGATTGTGCGAGGCCACGTGGGTCGTCCACCCGATACTGAGACTTTGATCATGTCATCAAAATCAATGAACTATTGATGAAATTCAAAGATCTATATTTGAAGATTTAAAACATGAAACAAGCAAATCAAGCGCTCCTTGCCATTTTTTAAAACTACTTTGTCATGCTTATGTACGGTAAAAGCGTCTGTAAAGATTAAATGCCTTATGTTCAGTTTTTTAAATTGCCCATACATGCTTGGTTATTTGGGTTGTATTCACTTTTTGTTGTGTTTTTATTGCTTACTTGTGCAGGTGTTTTTCTTCCAATCCATGTCAAGGTTCACATTAGCAGTGCAACAACAACCAAGAGACATTGGCCGGAAACTCACTCTATCAACAACAAAATTGGCTGACTTACCCAACTTTGCGCTCATCTTTGCAGCTTTTCAATTTACACTTTACACCATATTTTAAGATTTACTGCCTTGCCCCTGATGGCATAATCATACCCAATATAGGGTATTCATTTTAAAAATAATTTAAAATAATCTTTTCGATAGATACCAAAAGCTTGCATATGATTATTGCTACGAAACGGGAGATCATAACTGATTCAAACTCAGATTTCAAACTGTTTTTGAAGGAGTTTAAAAAGCATATTTAATAATAAACATAATAATTGGCAAGGGCTGTAACTGTGCTCTGACTGCATACATGGCAACTAGCCCGTAGCTTGCCAACGATCGCCAACGGTCCAACCATGCGCATGCTTTGACGTTATGACTGTCTGCCGCATTTCGCCAACGGATAAGCCAACGGACCAACCGTTGCCAACTATTCCAACGGCACCTGACCATGCAAACTATGCCTTTTCTTAGCCAACGATTGCCAACGCCGACCAACGTTGTCTCAACAACTTCCAACGTGAACCTACATGCAGATACTGAAACTACCCTAACCCCAAACTCTAATCCTAATCCCAAAACATTGAAAACTAATCTAAACCCTAACCACCAAACCCTAACCCCTAACCCTAATCCCTAACCGTAAACCCTAAACTCTAGCATCTTGCGCCCAACCCATGCCAATGCGACAACGATGCCAACTCCATATCCGTTGGCCGTCATTGGAGCAGTGTTCATCGTAGTATTTCTTTGTGTTTTCAGATCGTTTGCGCTGCACCAACTATCCCCTATACAGGAAGAGCTGCTACTGTAATACTGCGCAAGACACGCCCCACACAGCTGGCGCCCACATCGAATATGCATGACGTTCAATGCGCATTCTTTTGATTTTGCCACAATATGTAGGCGCGCATTGCATTTGCAAGCCAAGAAGTCTTCCAGCTAGGCACAGCTTGACGAATTTTTTATTCGTCAAGATGCTGCTTGACGAAGAAAAAATAGTCGATAGTAGACACCAGAGCAGCGACGAGTATTGTCTTCGTCAGCCTGCGGCACAGATGCTTGGACGAAACAAAATCGGCGATAGAGACACCACAGGCAGGACGCAGATTTTCTTTCGTCAGCCCTGCACAAGGCGCTTGACGGCGAAAAAAAAAATCGTCGATTAGAACACCAGCACGGACTCAGCATTTTCTTCGTCAGCCCTGACGAAAGAAATTTCGCTTTACGCACCAGACTTATGACTGAATAAATATTAGGCGATAGAGACACCAGCTGGACGAATTTTTTTTTTGGTCTGCTTGACGATTTTTTTTACGTGTAAGAAACCCTCATTTGCCGATTTTTTTTTATCAATTTAACAACATGATGCCAGTACACTAAGGCGAAATCCATTCGCTTGTGATTAATGAGCTTTAACTGCGAGAGATGATGGGATCTCAACACTTCTGTAAATTCAAAAGAAGAGTGGAACTTCCACTGAATGATAGCATGAGACATTTTTCATTCAGAAAGATGGGAAGAATGCTCACTCTCAAGTAGTAGTGGAAATAATTTCCAAAGCCAGTTAATCTAGATACCAATCCACTACAAATTGAGATGGGATTTCACTCAAACAGAGAAATTTTCACCCGAAAGCTTAAAAGTGATCCCTAATTTCACTTCAAACACTCCCTGTGAGCGATTCATATTCAGGATTACATCTTAAAAAGTGGAACTCCACTCCAAATTAGCGAGTGAAAACTCCCACCGGAATTAAGGGGTAAATTCACATCTACATTGTAATTTGAATTGAAATCTACTCAATTTGAATTTGAATAGCTGGATATTCACTCTTTTGAAGAGTCTTGATTTCTACTAATTTGAAAGTTTTTGATTTCCTTCTCAGTGGCAGTCAAACATAATATGCATTCCTTCACTTGAAGCGAACATTTCCACTCAGTTTTACATTAACCCTAACCTACCGGGGGCCATAATGGCCCCCCCCCCCCCCATCGACCAACAACCCAAAAAAATGCCGGGTGTTATCTCTATTATGTAATCTTGATCGAGGATGGTAGTGAGTGGTGCTTGTTTGGCTAGTGGAGTGTTAGGTGGTGGAGTCGATGACTGGGGATGTCGTTTTATAACATTTCTTTGTATGTAAGTATTGAAGAATACTATGGTTGGGATGATGGATATGTCGGTAGGATTCTTTTTCTTTTTTTTTTGTTTCATGTGATAAATAATGACGCCACCAAAATGTACTTTGATCAGGCCTATAATCGTGCAATCGCTATCATACATGGTTTGCCGTATACGTTGCGACTCGACTGCCCGACACCAATGCACCCCACACCACCAATCTCAACACATAAGACGTTGAACACCGCATAGTCGCACTAATTAGTCGGAGGTCGCGACTATTGGCTGCGGCGACTAGTGACTCTCTAAAATGCCTGAAGTCGTGCCAACTTACAGTTTTCACATAAAGGCCTTACTTTCTTGTACATCTTTTTGGAAAACTCTGACTTTGTAATAATTCTTCATAAAAATTTACCTCGGAAATATGTAATTTACCACGCCTAGAATCACGTTTTTCTATGGTATTTTCAAAAAGCCTTCCTACCGTGCGGAGGGGCGTTTCCCCTCCCACACCCGCCCGCTCGGTCGCTTTCGGCCCTCCTTGTTTCCGCTCAAACCCCCTCCCCGCCGTAGCCCACTAAAAAAAAAATCACGCTCTAGGTACGTGGCATGCTCTGTAGGCCAACAATCGTGTATCTTTTACAGAGGTTGGCACCTATCAAAATTGCACAGTCTATACCGTTCACTTGCGGAGGAAAACCCTGGTATCCACCGCCATCACACTTCTCATAGCTTCGTTCGCTTTCGTTTCTTCATTTTCTTTCGTCTGCAGCCACCACGTATATATATCATAAGTAGCAAAGTATTTGACGTGTAAAACGATGGCCCGCATGTATTTGATAATTGCGAATATTATTTCTGGCGGTGCCATATTATTTTCATTAATTATGTTTTCCAAGTTCATGCGGGGGACACCCCCCCCCCCTCCCAAACTTTGGTCTCCTACGCTCCATCGGGCCTTGCGTCACTTCGTTCCTCGGAATGCATTGAGCCGCCCTCCCATGTATTTTGACTCATTACGCCACTGTTCCAAAATGTGATACGCCAGTCTGTCCAGTTGACCTATTTCTCTAAATTCTGCGTACATACAGTGACATGTTCACAGTTTTGATTAGTGTTTCGTTGTCTAACTGTTAGTAGACTTCAAGAAGACGTTAAAAACCGAACTCTCAACACTCCGCGACTCGGATTAACAACGGCCACTAATCGATTCTTATATCGATAGCTATAACACGCTAGTTCTAGACACGAGCCGAGCTCACATGCCTTGTACGACGATCATTGAAAACCGCAGAAAACCTGAAGAACATTGTTTAATTTCTTGATGAATATTAGAAACAATCTTACCCCCAAATGTCACTCTCCGGACAGGGCATGACTTCCGCTCTTTATTCATGTATTCTTGACTCATCTCATTATTAGCTTCTTTCACAATCTAAATATCTACTTTTTCTTCGCCGCTACCGCACGCCATCGCGCTGCCATCAACACATTAATTGTACAGCTGCCGCGGACCCAAGCGAGTGAGCAAAGCAAAAACAACACTTAACACTAGACAACGAACTTGAAATGGGATTTCCATTAACACTAGGCTAGTGTTTTGCAATGCGGACAAACGCATGTAAATCGCTAACACCAACAACGCCAGCTTTCGATTCAGCAGACATTTATTCACACGATCTACAGTGGTCTCAAAAAAATTTGGCAGTGAAAACCGCCTCTCTTATGGGCAATTAGGAAAAATTACTCTTTGCTGTCATGTATCTTACTGTCAACGTGAAATACATAGTCTTTAGTTTCAAATGCCCTAGTTTTGTTTAATGATGCTTGCTCTATAAAATCTTGAAATACTGTATAATTGAATAAGAAAGGTGGTAAAATTGCAGACTGTGCACTTTTCTACAAGTCTCGCAGTACAATAGGACACAACTGCGATTCCACCCTCGCTTTTGTTGTTGCAAACTATCTCGAAATTAAAACAAGCAAATTGAACACGACAAATGGCATTCTGAAAGCTAAGAACTTTGCCCTTGACGTGATGTAAAGTATAAGTCACCAGATATATTTAAATTGCGAAGAGGCGCTTTTTACTCGCAAAATTTTTGCAGCCATGCCTGCACACGTCTCAAAAAATTGTTCAAGGTGAAAACTCCCTTTTTTGACAGTTAGAAAATACTTGAATGTGACCAATGTTTACGTTAAACATCTAAGCAAAATCTTAGCTTGTAATGCTGTTTGTCGTTCAAATTTTCTTATTTTAATCTCTGAGATATGTCTTGTATAACATTAAAACGTGTATAACACATATCTGTGTCACTTAACTTACGGAAAAGGGCCTTTGATCCTTTATGACTGTATAAAAGTTCACATTTTGATTTTTAGCTTTTCGTTGTTAACTTTACATATTCTCAGGGATTAAAACATAGCAAACTAAACACAACAAACGGCATTTGAACTAAGACATATGTCCTTGATCAGGTGATTAGCTTATGAGTCATCAAAAGTGTTTCTCATTACCTAAGAGGGCGCTTTACTTGCACAAATTATTTCTTGAGTATCACAATCTGTATACATACAACTTCCGCGGAAGAGGCGTCAAATTTCGCGGGTCAACTCGCTAACGATCGATTTCAAGCTTTCGCGATTAAGCTCGTGTTATTGTAAAGATACACACTAACACGAACACTTATCCAAAAACTTGAAATCAACCACGTGTAGTATATGAAAAATCTTCAGTACATTTTGTACGTGGACAGGTTACTCCGGGATCTCTACAATACAGCTCAGACCAAGACACGAACAAGCAGGCACGTCCCACCAAATATGATAACGTTACAAAAATGTTTTCAGCTCTAAAACGTGTTGAGCTACCATGATTCCCACATGCTAACCCAGAGTGTCTCTGATTATCTATAAGGCCTGAAAATAAAGCGGCCCGAAATTTTAAGTTCAAACGCGTCATTAATTGCTTTTAAAAACTTGAACATCCGTGGAGCATATCACATTTCAATTTTTCCACGCAAAGACTGCTGTTTGACAGATTTTTTGCTCCTGACGACAATCAATTTAATTGTGTCGATTTTTTATCTTTACACTATTTTACAAGTGATTACACTTAAACTGTCTGAACTCTTTTGTTCGCAGGGTTTTATTTGTCAACTCAAGCACTGTCAGACATTCATGATAGCAACGTTTGACAATTTTTGAATCGGGGCTTTCCACAATGTTATACAGCGTGCGCCCAAAAAGAATGCTACACATGCAATCATTAATTTCTTCAAAGTCATTCAAAATCATTCATTCAAAGTCATTCATTCAAAGTCATCTGGTGATTATTCATGGGTTAAAGCATATCTTTTTTTCCAACAAAATGATACCATGATTCGTTAAATTTTGATTGATGGGAGTGTTTGGATCTCAGGGCTATTTTTACTGAGGCAATAATATTCCTAATTTCTATCTTTCAAACTCTCTCAGCCTATCATCAGTAACACGAAATATTATCACACGGTTAGCTGTGTCATATTAATAAGCGGAATGCGAAACAAAGAGCTGCGCAGAATCTCTCGCTTTTGATAAGGAAGACGACGTGCAGCTGCATCTCATTGTCGGTCGAGCGTTTCTCTGGTATGGCACGCTGAAGACCGAGAATATCTCGGTGTTCGCGATGAACCTGCCGCTGCAATGAAAATTCGCAAATTTTGGAAAAAATGACATTGCCTCGGAATAAAATGCCACAGGACCCAAACGAATGACTCAAAATTAAATATCATGGTATCAATTGTTGGAAAAAGAATTTATACTCACTGTAAACAAAAACCAATCACATATTGCAGATGATGTTGAAGAAATTAGCGATCGCAGTTGTAGCATTCTTTCTGGGCCACCCTGTATAGTCTCTTTAATCATATAATCGCAATCAATCTGAACATTTTGTTTTCTCCACGACATGCTATGTATAACTTATTCTCAACAAAAACCAATTACGTGCAATTAACAGGGGGGGGGGGCAGGGGGTACTTGCCGCCCCCCCCAAAAAAAAACATTCTCATAGGAAAAAAATGCCCCTTTTTTCAAAATGAAATGTGCCCTTTGTGAAGGCACACTTTTTTTTTAATCTAAGCATTTTCGTTCCTGAAGGTGATTCTTTTTGTGATTTATTATATATTATGTTATAGTTTCTTCTTTTTTTGGATTCATTTTCTTTCTTATTTTCCCCTGACGGGACATGTATACAGTACAAAGAATACATAATTGGGTAAATTATGTTCAATGGACATTTTGTGCGCAAAAAGGGCATTTGGCATCTCATCTCAATGTCCTCATGGGGTAGCAAAATTACCCCTCCCCCATTTCACTTAAAAACAAATAAAGACATATTTTCTAAGTTAAATGTGCCTTCTTCTGGTTTTTAGGCCCCTACCCATACTGAGTAAAATGCATCTTTATTGAATTATACGTACTTTCATCAATGAAGGTGATTTTCTTTTAATTGTGTTGTTTTTATATTCAATGTATTTTTGCCCTGTCGAGGTACGTCGTAAATGAAATACTTTGTTCAACGAAGAGGCACATTATTGTGTACCTAAAAGGGGCATTTCGCCTCTCACGTTAGTGCCCTCGAAGGTGGCAAAAATTGGGCCCTTTCCATCTTTTATCGTGATATATCATTTCGTGTGCCTTTCAAGCGCTAAAAGGTGTCTTTCGTGAGAGAACTATCCCACGGTTGCCTTTTCTTCGCTTCAACAACGAAAATCACTTATTAAGGAGAAGAATGCCCCTTTTTTCTGTAACAGATCGTTGTGTATTCTACAATATGCATTATGACTGCATAATTCATGAAGTGTATTTAGATGCACTATTGTGCAGATGGGGTACTTCAGAGTTGTAATATTAGCGCCAGAGTAGACCACAAAGCGAATTTTACAACCTAAAATTTTCAAATTTTCCCAAACCGCTCGCTCGTGGAAAAGGTATATATTCATTTCATGTTTTAATAATAAATCCCCTTCAAATAGGTTTGGTTACACTTCAACAATTTCAGAGTTGTAATTAGCCCCAGAATAGACCACAAAGCGAATTTTACTTAAAATTTTAGTTTTTCCTAAACCGCTCGCTCACTACGCTCGCTCGCGGAGTAGATATATATTTCATACTATTTTAATGAGCAATGCTCTTCAAAAAGGTGTGGCTCATGTTACATTACCGCGAAGAAATAGCTACTTCCATCAAAAACGGAATACTATGGTGAAAATATGTGAGTGTGCCCAATGCCCCGTTTAGCACATAAGTGCCCTTTTTGCCTTTGCCACCCCCCTCCCCCAAACGAAAATACGTTCCGCTGCCCCTGAATAATGAATGGAGAGATACAAAAACATAAATCTAGTAAAACTCACAATTGATTAAAAGTCGAATTGGCCTTCATAAAACGTGCGCATGAGTTACAAGATCAAAGCACGCCAACGGTCGTGGTCCGATTAACGGGTAAAATACACGTCTTTGTTAACATGCCGATACGAATATGTTAGAATGGAAAAAAAAACACAATGACCAAAATCGTGAAAAAAAAATCGTATGTATACCATTTATATGCTGCTAACATATACGGAACAATTCGTTCGGAAGAGCTTGAGCTTATTTTATTCGTCTCGTAAAAAAAAATTATCCTTTTGAAGACAGCCCGGGTTGGTTTTTATTCGGTGAAATTATTATACTAGTACCATTCATCAGATATTAACAAACATCTATCTGCTTCTATTAATGGCATCATTTAATGTAAAAAAAAAAGAAAAAATCCAGCTCAGCCCAGGTATTGGCATGTGACATGACGTAGCTGACTACAGAAACTTGCAATGTCGTTGACTATGTCCTGTTTGGGATATTCTTTGTATTTTTTGTCCAACATAAGATAAAAGATTTTTACGATTTAACCCGGGAGGGGGAGGCACATTGCACACTGCCCCACCAGCTTCTTTGAATTTTTTTGACCAATCACTTTCATATTAAACACGCATGCAAACAAACTCAAAGTCTAAAAAATGCAATCATTAGAATTTCTCAAGAACAGCACATGGAGACGCTATAATTCACCAAAATGAAAATAGGAAATACATACAGAAACGGGATTTTGTTGGATATTTCTAAGTATTCGTCTTGATTATCACATGTATACATTCATAAGTGATTAATATGTCAATGATTAAACAAGATCACATGTTCCTAGATAGAAAGTAGGTATTGTGTGTAAACTTTGAGTGTTTTGGGGTTCATATTTTTGTTACTTTAATTTAAAGGAGAGGTGTTTTGTATATAACATTATAATTTAATGCATATGCACGTAATACAATGCACCAATTATTGTACCAAAGAGATATAACAGCATGGATATACGCAATTTATATCATTCTAGCACACCATTGTAATTAAAATACACGTTGATAGGCAATTATCGTATAATATAATCACTGAAAATTGGATATAATTAAAAAAAAATGGATGTTAACATTTTTATTGTATTGATTTTGTTTTTGCGCGCCATTTTCCTTTCAAAAATAAGAGACTAACAAAGGCAATTGATTGAATATGTTTTCTGATTAGATGAAACATAGGTTTCCTGTCATACGTGAGCGAAAAGATATGGAAAAAACGAGTGACAGTAACTCTTACTAATTCTGTGGTGTGAAAAACAATCAATCATAAAAAAAAATAACGCACATGATATTCAAAATATGGTTGCACGTTGATTTCACGACTAGCCGTCAACTCTATATAGTGCGTCTAAAAAAAAATGGTCCAATCGGGAGAAAAATATTTCAGGTATGTAATTTTCTCAAAAGGTATGTGTATTTGGTAGCCTATCATATCAAAGCAGAATAAATGTTCTTTCTGATAAACCTAATTTCATTTAATTTGCTTTTATAAGTCAAAAGTTCTGATTACTTTTGTGCAGTCAGGCAAAATCACGTTTGTCCCACTTTTGTGCATTGGTCATAATGACAACTTAATTGGTGGTATTGTTAATTACAGAACTCATAAAAACTGAATTACAAAAATCAATAATAAAACAAATAACAAATGCATTTTTCTTTCAATATGCTTATTCCTGATTATCTAGTGTATAAAAATTAAAATACAAATAACCCTTACTTGGCATTGAAATGATATTGCACATGTTTATGTCTTCTGTTTACCAGACTGCATTCACACTGACATCATGATGATATGCACATCTCATTCATTTTAGCCCTTTTATCAAAGTTATTTGCCTCCTTTGCACTGCAAATAATAGGAAATCAGAAATGTACAACCTGAAAAATCTATTCGTTCAGGTAAATTGAACGATTACACAATATACTTTTAACACTCTCATAGGGTTACTTTGTTAGGCAATATGCAGAAATTGCATGCACATGTATGGCACATACAATATAGTGGAACAAACACGATTTAGCGTCATTGCAGAAAATTCAGTAAATCTCAGGATTGTCACAACCAAATGAAATGAAATAAATTGCACTGGAAAGTATGGTCTTTTAGCTTTATGACAATACCCATCTTGACTAGGTTGTACATGATTTTTTATATATTAAAAAAAATAATTTCCGATTGGACCATTTTTTTTAGCCACACTGTATATCAAAATGTTTGCCATAAATGTTTACAAAAAGTCACCAGGTTTGATTAGATTCCGTCAAAAATTGTGTTCAGTGGTGAAGAAAAGTGTGTTCTCCCCAATCCCCTCTTGGGCTTTTTGTAGTTACCGGTGATTCACATACCGCAGGATACGGAGATCACCAAATAAACAAAATACATTGGCAAAAAAGCGCAAGAGGACGATCCATTGATATAGCAACAAATAAAAATGGCGGCGTTCTACGTAATTACTAAAATGAGACCCTTGTTCAACCAGTTGCTAAACAGGTACTTTCCCCTGACTAATCCATGGAACTTGAAGCCCTTTTCATTATTACCTTTTTCATGTTTATGGATTTATTTCCTGTGTCTATTCACCTCTAGCGACAGTTACTTTACGGCTAGACCCGAACCATGAAATTCTTGCTGCGGGTGATACATACAACGCGACGTGCACGGCTATCGGAGGACGTCCACCCCAAAACATCACCTGGTTTATCGAATCAACACAGATAACGACTGGCATCTCTTCGTCAGTATCCGAGAACGCAAACCCAAGTCTGTCAGACACGGACAGTCAGTTTACGTACACAGCGTCTTCATCGGACCATTGGAGTACACTGATGTGTGTAACGTCATCCGGCGCACATCAGAGCAGACTTCTGCGTGTCTTGGTAAGAATGATATCTGGGACTATCATAGGTATACAATATACCAATTGGACCAATTACCATAAACAACGCCCTGTTATAGGTGGTGCTCTTCATGCCAACTGCGCATGTGCAGAATAGAAATTGAAGTGTTTCATGGCAAAAGCCAATGTATCCATTTTAGGCAAACTGCATCATTTGCTGTGCAAATAAAGAGCATGGTAGAAATGCTTTTATGTAATGATTATATTGCAGTGGCAAATTTACATAAATCTACATTGACATTTTACCAAAATTGGTTACTTAAATTGCATTTTTATTGCAAAATGCCATACATCCATATGACATTTTACCAAAATTGGTTACTTAAATTGCATTTTTATTGCAAAATGCCATACATCCATATCTCGTTTCTTTGCAAAATGCCATACATCAATATCTCGTTTCTTCGCAAAATGCCATACACCCATATCTCGTTTCTTTGCAAAATGCCATATATCCATTTCGAATTCCGATCAAGTAGACGAGACGGACCATCCGATCAATGATCTTTTCCGTGCACTGCATGCTAGCGCACACCTGGCCTGCCTGAGGTCACTTTACATAATATGCAGGCTGATTGGCTGAGTGGATATATTGTGTTCTGGCATGAAAGTCAGGTGGAGCTTAAACTTTATTTTCCAAGTCACCAAATTGAAGGTTGCAGTGAATAAAAAAAAGGAAAATGAACGCCAGTTAACCCTATCGCTACACAACATTTTGCTTACCACTTTTGAAAAAAAGAAAAATGGTGTTTATTGGTTTTTGCTATGAAACTCTTCAATTGTCGACAATGCTTGTTCAGGTGAAATAATATTTTTAACAAGAACAATATCCTACATATATCTTTTGATGATTCAAAAAGTTTACATGGGCTGACTCGTTCAGGGGATAAAAAGTTGATAAAATAATATACTTGCATGAGGTTTAGTATTTCGCCCAATTTTCTACCTTGATATCTTAACGGAAACAAGAATTTGTTGAGTATCACGATCGCGGGGACACTCGTGTGCATTTGATGCAAAAATGGCACCATCTGGACCAGCGTTGCACTTCCGCACAGTGGGCCAGAATGGCTCCAAAGTGCGACAAAATTCATATTCACTGATTTTCACGACAAATGTTGCTGAAATGAAGGTTTTTAGGGTATTGAAACCCGTAAAATCCAAATAAAATATTTTCAAACACCTATGACGTCATCAAAATACCGATATCTGATTGGCTACCAAAATGTAATGAGGAATAGTATATAGTATATTTCTCATGTTCTCATGTTACTTGAATGACGGGTGTAGGGGTAATCAGACCCGTAGAATCCAATGAAAATACCGGTTTCTGATTGGCTGCCCAAATCCAATGAAGAAATAACATATTTTTCATGTTCTCGTATTGCTGAAATAATGGGTCTAAGAGTAATCAGACCCGTTGAGTAAAACACAAATATTTTCAAGCAACTATGATGTCATTTAAATATCAATTTCTGATTGCCTGTCAAATTTTAATGATATTGATATCCGTTGGAGAGACATGAAACACTGAGAAATATTTCATTATTGATGAAATGACAGCTTCCATTTTCAAAAATATTTTTGAAACATTTTGATTTAAAAAAAGCAAGGAAAACCAATATTGAATGCACCTTAATTAGTCAATTTCAATTCAACGACAATAATTTCAGCGAATGCGGACTGTACAATCCATTAAAACGTTAGCATGTCTACAAATTTCAGGATTTTACCAAATAACACCAGATTGTCACAAATTTGGAATAAGGAATTATAATGGAATAAGGGTTTTCAGCAAATGAAACCAGCCCTATAAAACTTGTTTACTTCTTATCAGCGTTTGAAACCTTGCCGTGTCAGATCAATGTCACGCGCCCCAAGTGTCGTTATTCATTAAGTGCGAATAGTTCAGCATTTTCTGGGTCAATGTAACAAGGAGAATCGAAAATTGAAGTGGTAATCCACGGAAAACGAAACATTTTTTTCTGGGTTTATAAATTAACATGGATAGTTAGTCCATATTTCAGTGAAGTAGTCTATAATGTATTATAGAAATTGCGATTCGATCCATTTTCAACCCATTCATGCAGTAAAATAACATATCAGGTATATAATTTAAGAACAATTTCCAATATTAACCTAATAATTTTATGATATATAACCAGGGTTAATGCCTGAAACCTTGCCATGTGACATTGTCACGCGCCCCACGCGCCGAATTGTATTAAATGCGAATCGTTCAGCCGCACTTACGAAAATAAATGTATTTTTTCGGTCAATGTAACAAGGAAAATCGGCTCTAACGTAACTTGCGGGTAGAGACGGGCGCCAAATCTGGTATCAACTTAAAGCTTAGGCATCAGAAAAAATGATGATGATAAAATTGAAGCGGTAATCTACAGTAATCTAAACATTTTTCTGGATTTACAAAAAAAATGGATAATTAGCCCATTTTTCAGTGAATTAGCCTATAATTTATTATGAAAATTGCAATTTGATCCATTTTTAACCCAATCATGCGGTAGAATAACATTTCAAGAATATTTGGAAGCAATTTCATATCAATAATTTGATAACTTCATGTTATATTGAAAGATTTATAAAATAAGTTAAGTTTCGCTAAAACTGTAAATATGTCTCATTTTGCAGGGGTAAGGGGTAAATTTACCCCCTTATTGTGCATTTCGGAAATAAATATTTTACTGGGGTATTCTTCAATGTATTATCTTTCAACAGGGCAAGAAAAAAATAAAAATAATTTGATCACCAAAAATGACTTTTGGCGCACTTTGGTTACTCACTGGCCCACTGTGTTCCGGTTCGAAAAATTGGGATTGCAAAAGTAGTAAACAGTTTATTTCCAAATAGAGGTAGATCCACCTTTTATCACTTATGAGAAACTGAGTTTTTTTTATTTACGCATATTGCAATGTTTTTTTCGTAAACAAACTAAACCTAACAAGTAAACTGAGACCTAGGCCTTTAATTTTTGTATAGGGTTCTTTATACCATCAAGAACCCCAAAGGGTGTATAAAGAACCCCAAATGGTTCCTTGTAGAACCAGAAATGGCTCTTAAGAACCCTTTAGAACCTTATTTATGCTTCTTTTAAAAACCTAAAAGGGTCTTAGCAAAAACAGAAAAGGGGTTCCAAATAAGGGACAAGGAGAGGATGTAACCAGGACCTTTTGTAAGGGTGTATATTTAATTGTTTGAGAAGGCAAAAATTAGTACTTTTTGTTTATTCAACTAGAACAATTTTGGTACCAAACTCCAACACTAATAGATGATTGCAAAAATCGGGTATCCCTTTGGCATTGAGAGAACAATTGAGTGATGCTACTCACAATCTCAAAATTTGCTGGGAATATAATATCCTACCAAATATCATATATAACATGATTATGTCTAGAACTTTGTATGTCAGACGAGTTAACGTTTATTTGTATGTATTTTAAAATCTTATTACTACGGATTAATCATACAACTTGTAAAGGTTTAAAGTTTGTATTTTAAGCCTAAATCTAGTAAGAAGGCCGTTTTATTTAAGTCTCGTAAAAGCGTTTTTAACTATCATGACTAGACGAAAAATAAGTCAAATAAGTCTTGTGAATGAGTACAAAAGGAACTTTACGAATAGAAACTAAGACTAGATATCCATAATTATGTTATGTTGGAGTTGGAGTGATTGGTTGGGAAAATCTGTCAAAGCCAAAGATTTGTTTTACGGTATGGGGGGGGGGGGTTAAAATGCATAAATAATTCACAGCCAGAAATCAAATGCATGAAATAAAAAAATACTACAAACAACAAGGCCGACTTCAGAATTATTTTATGGCCAAATTAAGTCCCTTCACGTGTACTTCCAAACACTGTTTGCTGTCCGTCTGCAAGGGGGGGGGGGTGGTTTGTGTGTTGTAACACCCCCTTTTTGCAAAAGGGCTGTGTTTGCTGAGCACCCCAAGTATCTCATCAATACGCGTATGGTAATGTCAATCTCTTTATCAGTATTACTGTTATCAGTTTCTTTTTTTTTTCATTTCAGGAATTTTGTACCCCGAGGAACAATGGTGGGCGCTAACACTCCTTACTCACATGGGTGTGGGGATACGTGGACGACACATCATCTCCCAATAACAGGTCTTGGTGCGTGTACAATCACCCCACGTTTTCCATACATTTATGATACTACTACTAATAATATAAAACCTGACTTAACGTAATGAATAGGTATTCAGTGACAACAGTAATATATTAATGATAACATTGTGGATTTTTTTCTATTTAACCCTTTACTGTACTTCATTATTAGCAAACTGCTACTACGATGTAATTGAAAGCACTTATATTGCTTCCGAGGTATCTGTGCAATGTTCTAAGCGAAAGGTTCGTGGAAGCTTCGGATATCGTCGGTATAGAACCAGAAGGACGTTAATGCGAAACCTGTTGAGAACCAGAAAGGCGCTATCACTGTACAAAATCAATGACGTTAACGCCCTTCTGGTTGTCAATGTGTATTACGTTAACGCCCTCCTGGTTCTTTACCGACGATATGATGATTCCTTGTATTGGTATCAGTATTCTCATTTGTCACGGCTATTTCACTTTACTCAGACACAGTTTTGACCCTTATATACAGTGTGTCTCAAAAATAATTGTGCAAGTCAAAAACGCCCTCTTAGGTAGTGAGAAAAACATTTTTGTGACGTCATGCTTACATCACCATCAAGGGCATAGACTTAGCTTTCAAATGCAGTTTGTTCTGTTCAGTTTACTTGTTTTAATCCCGAGATATATTCATTTAACAACGAAAAGTAAATCATAAATGTGCCACTTTTACTACAGTCAATATAGCATCAGGTCCTCTTCCCGTAAGAGTGACACAGTTGTGATTCCACCGTATTGTTGTTTACAAGATATCTCGAGATCAAAACAAGCAAATTGAACAGAACAAACAGCATTTGAAAGCTAATACTTTGCCCTTGTTGATGACGTAAAATGGTTACAGCAGTATTTTCTAAATGTCAAAGAGGACGTTTTTCACTTGAACAATTTTTTGAGACGTGCTACAGCATGTCTCAAAAAAATTCTGCAAGTAAAAAGCGCCCTCTTTGGCAATTACAAAATACGCTGATGACATTATGCTTACATCACCATCAAGGGCAAAGTATCAGCTTTCAAATACCATCTGTCTGTTCAATTTGCTTGTTTTAATCTCGAGATATGTTGTCAACAACAAAAGGGTGGAATCACAATTGTGTCACTTTTGCTCGGGACTGTACCCTTTCTTTTATAAATTAACATGTCAAGATTAAGACAATCAAATTAAACAAAAGCTAAGACTATGCACTTTACGTTGACGTAAGCATCATGTCACAAGAGTATTTTCTAATTGCCAAAGAGGGCAGTTTTCACTTGCACAATTTTTTTTAGACACACTGTACATCGGACTTTTATCTTACATGATTTGAGTTTTCCCCTCATGCACGAAATGCCATAAGCCACATGTATATGTATGTACAAGCACTAGCAGCGGCAACAACAATATTACCATCAATATCAACAACAACACAAACAATTTCACAAGAGTAAACAAGTGGATTCCTCTCTGTAGCATTTGAAGATGCAAATTCAATTTTGCACTTGAAATGAAACATTTGTTTCCGCTTATTCAATAAAGAATTTCGGTAGTTTATTTTTATAAGTAGTCGACAAGTGGGGAAGCCTTACAAAATGACCCAATGTGAATCAGAAAGTCAGTATCGTTGTTGGCCTTTATTCGTGTAATGTATGTTGTTCCCGACTTTGACAAAAGGAAGCAAGTGAAAAATCGCTTAATGTCGAATGCCAAATGTTTTAAAACATTCCAATCATTCTGCGCCTTCAGGTAACTTTTGGAAAAGAAATGACCATCTTAAAATGCTGTGAAATTGACTTAATGTCAATAAGAGCAAAAATTCTCATCTACAAAAAAACCCGACACTTCATCACTTTCTTCCTTTTGTCAAAATAGGATACATGGTTCATTTGAGTGACAACATCAATTTGATCTTCCAGCTAGGAAGCCAGACATTAATCTCAATCTCAAGTATAATTCCCCAAACACGGAACCATTTTTTCTTCTTTTAAAGAAACCCACGCAATTTCCTTTGATATATTGTAATAACATGATGGTTTTTTTCGTTATAAAAGCGTTAGTATTTGCGAAATTCGAGACTTTTTTCAACCAAATAGAAACATAAAATAAACATGATAACCACACATTAGTCTCAGCGTACAGTTGATATAGAAGAAGATATTTTTTTTTTAATATAGTGGGGCACTAGTATTATTTTGTGATGTAATATTTTATTTACTGCAGAATTAAGCCCCCCATTCTACAGGTTCTATATAATCGTAAAGTGTATATGCTCTCGGCAGATTATTTGATATTATCTTCCGTGTGAATTTACAAATTTACATAAATCACGGCCGGTCAATTGTCAATTAGACAATATGTGTCTTTCAACAATTAAAAAAAAACCTTGTAGTTTGTGGCGTATTTTCGTTTCTATTTGTTTGACGATCTTATTAAATTATACAAATTTCCGGTTAACTCGTGTAATGTAAGGTTATGTAATAATGTTTGTTATGTAATGAAATGTAATGCAATGTAATGTAATGTAATGTAATGTAATGTAATGTAATGCAATACTATAATGTGATATAATGTGATATAATTTAATATAATGTAATACAATGTAATGTTATGCATTGTAATGTAATGCATTGTAATGTAATATAATATAATGTAATGTAATGTAATGTAATGTAATGTAATGTAATTCAATATACATGTAATTGTAATGTGGTGTTATATGAAACATATTAGAGTTCACATACATCGATACATGCGTAAGTCATTTATCTAAAAGTATATTTTACAATTTTTTTCATCTCATTTATTCCCAATTAACTGTAATACCCAGACGTGTAAAGGATGAACGAGATTTACAAGCCAGTTTGACTGAATACTCACCTCTTTATATCATGTATATGAGAACGATTATGGAAGGGATATAAGTAGATTGAACTGTGGATCTTTTGTTAGGAGAATGATCCACATTCCGTCAATATGTCATTGTATTATCCAGTCGCCATC
>JZLH01S0263359.1:15447-28862 GCA_001188425.1 Eucidaris tribuloides | reverse complement strand
CCGGAAATTTCTATTTGTAATGTCTGTCTATTTCGCAATAAAAATATGAATTATTATATATTATTATTATTATTATTATTTAGTGAGCTACACATTTTATCATCTTGTCTGTGATGTGAATCCCTTTTCAGTTCAAATGTTTAAAATTTTCAAGGATATTGAGTTTATATTTAGTAAGGTAAGTCTAAACCCGCACTGTGTAAACAATTACTACAGTATTCAGGCGTTAGTTACGTATTCAGCCGAACAAAATTTAAAAAGTATGTTGTGGTGATATTTTGGCCGAATAAAATATGGACGTTCGTGGCTGAGCGGGTATATGCGCTCGTCTCCAATCACAAGGGTAGTTGGGACCAGCTACTGCCCCGCGCACGAATTAGCCTTCAGCAGAGGCATGTTTATTCCAGCATGCTGCTCTCTACCCAGGTGTATAAAATGGGTACCGGTATGGATGGTAATGTTTATGTTGAATGAATAGCATGTGCGCGCCTGTAAAAATGGCGAACTGGCTGGGAATGCTCCCCAGGGGGTGGAGAGTGAGTACTATAAGTGCTGGATTGAATTAAGCGTATCAGTGACCGGGGGTGAATAATAATGTGTAAGCGCTATAATACTATGTGGGATAGCGCCCACTGTATTATTATGTATTATCATTATTCGAGTCAACTATTGCTCTCTCTTAAAGCAATTGGAGTAGTCCAGGTCAAATATGAAATAACCCAAACAAATTGCAACAGAAACGAAACCACTTGATTTACCTGGGATGAGCACCAAACACACATTTAAAGCCCCCGAAAATCGAAGTTGGTGGATCAGTTCCTAATTTGCCATAAATTCAAATGGCCGCTTGTGGCTATTTTTCGCCATATTTTACACATGGGGACCACGAACGAAAGTAAATTCTGGTTGCTATACCCATGGTTTCTAAAGGGGTCAGGGAATGAAAAATTACCTATTATAACTTTCAAACACTCTGACATACATCAATTGCATAATTTGCAATAAATGATTCAAAATTGGGCCACCATAACCCATTGCCAGCTTTTACTCAACATAATAATCATGTATAAATACATTATAAATGTCCAAGATGATACGGTTTTTGAGATGGAAAAAAAAAAGATGTTTATATCGATTGGCCAATTTCCAGTCAATTTTCCATACATGTACACCTAATTTGCTAAATATTACGTATGAATTATATATTTCAAAATGGCCGACATCTAACCTATTTAGACCCATATATCGGGACATGAAACCGTAGAAAGTAAATTTTGGTCATGTTTGTTAGGTAAGGAATACAATTACGATATCAGTAGTAAATTTCAGCACTTTAATTATACATAATTTGCATAAATTTGCATATAAATCCATTGCAAAATGGCTACATGGATGTCCGATATGTCCATTAGCTGTATGTACATTACATCTGCTAGATGGCTATCATGGTTTCTCTAATATGTTTCCTGTAAGAATTATTATTATTCAGGAAATATAAGACGCTGAAAACTTGCATTGATTTGTATAAGTTGTATGTCAATAAATTACATGTATTATACTTACAGCTTATATTATTATAAATTCAACACGCTAGAAACGTTAGTTGTTGCCCTTTTTTGAAAAGGTAATTGTGGACATTGATTGTTAAGTGTGCTACATTATAATTGTAATGTACTGGAATGTGAAAATGGAAGTCGGATAAGATAATTGAATCTGGATTATTGTGTTTCGGAAGAATTGTCAATGTTATTAGCTCATATGAATCGAAAATAAGTGATGTGGGAATGTGTAGGCGAGAGTGGATGATATAAGCTAGGGAGGATACGATCAGTAACAGAAAAGTAAGTGATAGGAGATTTGCGTCGCGGCATATTTGTGAACGGAATAGAGAGGAATGACGATATAATCTGAGAGTTGTGTTTCGAAAGAAGAGAAATTAAATGGCAGAGAGTGAGTGGACTTTTCGAAAGAATCCGGTCTAATGATGGTAATGACAACACCTTCTTGTGAATGAGGAGGATCACAGTAGTAGAGTGGCAGCGTATCTCAACGCTAGAGGACATATGGATAAGATGTACTGGAAAGATTCTGCAATTGCTAAGTGATTGTAGAGAGTGTGTAGCAAGATGAGATCGAGTGGTGTATGTAAGGGGAGCTTGAAATTCAGAGAGGAAATTGTGAAAGCCCACCAATGGTTGAAAGGAAAATGGTAGGAAACTAAGGAGGAAGAAAGTTGGGACAGTCGCGAGTGAGAAGATGCGAAGGGAATTGGAAAGAAGTGAATTGGGAAGAATGGATGGATGTAACTGCAAATTGTAAGAGATAAGGAAGAAGCTTTCATTAGGGTATCATCTGGAGGAGGAGAGGATACAAAGAAGACATGATGGTGGAATGAGAAGAACAGGACACCGCATGCAGAAGAGATGGGCCAAAAGACAAAACGGATGAGACATAGTGACTTATGAAATAACACAAGATATTATGAAGTGCGTATCGGTGAATTGAAGAAAGCAGTGCACAA
This sequence comes from Eucidaris tribuloides, assembly GCA_001188425.1. Classification (NCBI taxonomy): domain Eukaryota; kingdom Metazoa; phylum Echinodermata; class Echinoidea; order Cidaroida; family Cidaridae; genus Eucidaris; species Eucidaris tribuloides. Next base: position 26,341 of record JZLH01S0263359.1, on the reverse strand, counting down.
AGGCAAAGGTGCAGGCCACATGATGCCTTATTATGAGAAAATATGAGCAAAAGGACGGAAAGCATATTTATTAGCTAGACAGTGAGAGAGAGACGGGAATTGAAGCATGTTCATATGGTTTATGAAGGATGAAAGCAAATGTTTTGACTGAGTGAAGGAGGAAGATGGCAAGAATACAATTTAAGCAAAAGCTGAATGACGAAAATGAGAGAGAGGGGAATTGCTTACCAAAGTGAATGAGAAGCTTTAAGGAAAGGCGATATCGGCACTGAATATAATGAAAAAATGGAATAGGCAGTTTATCCGGACGATATATACAATGGAAGCTGGATAGTGTTTGGGGTATTGGGAGTGGGGTTTTGACAAAGCTGCTTAATGGCGTATCTCTGAATGGATACTGAAAGGATTTTGTTGATGACTGATAGAAAGGCCAGATTTGTGCTAATCTAAAAGAATAAATGTATGTTGGAGATTGTAATAATTAGAGAAATATAGTGATTGAATAATACCTTGGAAAGAGTTGAGTTCTGCGAGAAGCTATAGTGGTGACAAAATAAGTCAGGTTTCAGGCAGGTAAGTAAAAGCACTATAGATTGCCAACAGTTGCAGTGAGGAATCTATTAGAGAGGGGCCAAAAGGTAGCTGCATTGGTGTGCTGTGGATCTCAAAATGGACGTTGTGATAGGGTTGCCAAGTAAGGAATCTTGCGTTTTGCAGGAGAGAATAAGGGTAGATAGAGAAGTATTTGATGTTGCATATATATGAAAACATGTGAGACATTCGTGTAAGTTGCGCAGTGGGGGAAGATGATTCAAAATGAGAGTTGGAATGCACCAAGGTTACAGCAAGCAATTGGATTCTTCTTGTTTGCCAATTGTGAATGGACAAGCTGACAGATAAGGTGAGACGGCAAGTCCCCGCAGACCATGAAGTTTCACAAAATGACTATGTGATATGCTATGAGAGCAGGGAAACAGGGTGTGAGGCGAATCTCTAGAAAGCTTTGAGGTGCTGCTCTAGGAGTGAGTGGTGGCGTGACCAAAACAGAGATGCATGTGCCGTAAATAGTACCTGGAGGTATGGTTGATAGAAGGTATAGGAGGTATAATCAAATGGCAGGGGACTTATAGTTAGGCTCAACACTTCAAAGAAATAAGGTACTGAAAAAGGCGAAAGAGCAGGAGATAATCTGCGGGAAATGAGGATAATTGCGCTGTGACAGATTGGTCAGAGGACTTGACCAAAAAATGTAATGCCTAAATATGGAGATATTATCGTGGGCATATGGCCAGACCATATGGTGGCATTTTGTATGGATTTGATATGTAAATTATGCATATATGTGATTAAGAATGCCTGAATAGTTACTGCCGATATCACAATAGTATCCTGTGGACATGGGTATAAACACCAGAACTGACTTTCTTTGGTTTTTATGTCCCTAGATGTGGCGTCATTAAATATGTAGATGTCAGCTATTATGAATACATAATTTCATATGCATGTTTATGCAAATTATGTGTACATGGCGGAACAACAATGGAAATAATTGCCAGCAATCATACAATCGGTTCTTCACACGTCAAAAACATCACCTTAGACACAAAACGTACATGTGCTTTACATGCATTATCATATTAAACAAAGCCTTCAGTTGGCGTTACAGGGCGGCATTTTTGATTCACATGCCCAACTTTATGCAAATATGTCGGTTCAGGACTGATTTGCAAGTTTAGTTATTTATATACTATATGTGACCTGTCACACCACATTTCGATCAATAAGTTCGCAAAAATTGGATATTTGAGGTTTTTTATTATGGGCTGAAAGAAGACATCGTAAGCTCTAGAATGGTGATAAAATTTGTTTAAACTTGGACTAGGCAGACCCAGTTAAAACACCGCTCAAAAAGATTGGACCTGCACTAAGCTATCTTCTCAGGAAAAGCGGGAGAAAAACGGCATCTAAAGATTCCGCTCATTCATGCCGCTGGCAAAGAGCGCCTTAGTTGTGTGGGCATGAAAGGTGGAATTAAATCTCCATAGCACCGACATGAAGGTGTTGATCGGATTAGCGACTCAAATTTGCGCCAATTAATATCACACACTTAATCCTTCTATTCAGCCAAGTTTCATTGTCTGGAGTTTTATAAATTTTAAGTTACACATCAATTTATCATTTTTAGGCGTGTGTCTGTTAGATGCAGGCCATTCCTTGGGTGTATTACTGGTTACAAATCTTCTCCGCTATTTTAATTTACTCGCCTTTTTAACTTGTCACTTTTTTCTTTCATTGTTTTTAGGCTGATACAGGTCGCTGCATTAAATAGTTTAAACAACGCTAGCTCAGTGATATACAATACTATTGCGGTCGCCGGTGACAAGCTAGATTGCTACCCAAGCAATTATATTCGCGTCAATTTTGCGGCGATGGTCTGGGGCGATTCTCGCGATGCGAAGATTGAAGATCGGTGATTTTCACCTGCCCGCAAAACATGGTCTCCGTTATTTTCAAAGAAAAAACAGACTTTTTGGGAATCACTATGACCCTCAAATGTGGACAGTATGATAGATGTAATGTATGTACTTTGCAGAAAATCCCAACATTCCGAAATCGACCCCTCCGACCCAAATCAACTAATTTACAGATTTACGCAAAACTCCATTGCGACTTATTGATCGAAATTGGGTTGACAGGTCACATATTTGCATTCATGACCTTAGCAGCTGGATATAGATACCAAACTTCTACTTTCTGTGGTTCCCATGTCCCAAAGATATGGGCATGACTAGCGCCATATGGCGGCCATTTTGAATTTATAAATACATATGCATGTTTATGCAAATATAGGTCTACATGAATGGAAAAACGACTCGGAAAATTGTTCAAACCCATACAATTCCGTTCTTTCATCTCAACAGCATAATCTTACACATGTTTATACGGTATACATAATTATTATGTTAAACATAAGCTACAATTAGGTATATGGTGGCCCATTTTGAATCATTTATCTGCAAATTTATGCAAATTATGTTATGGTCAGAGTGTTTGAAGTTTATGATTATTAATAGTTGCATTCCCTGACCTTAAAACATGGCGTATAGACAGCTATAATTTACTATTCTCATGGTTCACCAAGTGCAAGATATGCGACTTAAATAGGCCAAAGGCGGCCATTTTGAATTTCATGCAAATTAGCGCACTGCATCCCACACTCAGTATTTTCGGGGACTTATTAATATGTTTGTTTTTGCGTAGACTCTCCAGGTTAAATGAAGTGGTTTCGTTTTCTGTTGGGTTAACCACTTTGTTTTTTCATATTTTGCTGCGACGTATAGGGCCAAAGATTTTAGAGAGTGTCGAGACCATTGGAAACTTTAAAATGAGTGTGCAATCGCAATTTCTAATGTTGGTAATGATTGTAGCGCTTGATCTGATTATGCAAATCGATAGTTAATTGCACATGTTGGGTGTCTAAGATTAGCAGCACTGTTGAATGGTAGTTGAGTCAGGCTTGCATTGCTGAACTTGTATGAGTACATAAAGTGACACAGGGCCGTCAAGATGATCTTGCTGCTACTAATTGTGTTCAATATTTCAATTCAATTCAATTTATTCCGGATGACAAAAATTACTGCATTTACAAAATAAGTATGATACAACATAAAAACAACATAAAATAATAATGCATACATTATTCCAATATGCACAATTGTTGAATATTTACATTAAAACCAAAATGAGTAAAAGATATGCGTCAATGATCAAAAAGAATCGGAAATACTGAGTTGAATCAGAGAACCAGATGTATTGTCGACAATTACTTCTCCAAACGCTGGTGTGTTGTGCTGTGTCGTTCGTGTGTCTGTGTGTGTGTAGATATTGTATGTTTGTGTATGTGTGTAGTGCGCGCTGTGGCATTGAACGTGTAAAGGTTTTAATGAGAGTAAAATGCCTTCCAATCAGGAAAAATATATTACATACCTATTTCCTCAAAAGGTAGGTGTATTTAGTTATCATCTTAAAGCTGACTATTTTTTTCTGTCTGATACATTTATTTCATGCTAATAGTACTTAACAAATCCAAAAGTTATAATTACTTTCTGGTGCACTAAGGAAAATTAAACCATAGCGCGATATTATCAGGAGAACACTACATCAATTTCATATTTTGCCAGATTGTACCAGGATGTTTCGACCCTAGAAACATACAAAAAGTTTGCTTCATTGCTACTCAGGTGATGAGAAATGCATTAACAATTAAAACAATGGATCGGGTGATAGAAGTATTATACGAGTGAGATGAGGCAAAAACAGAGGCATTGTTCTTGTTTCACTGAAACTTAATCATCACCTACCAAATAGAGTGTCTCAATCTCTGTCGGTGAATATTTCGTAGTTCCATCTGTACTGACAAGAACCTCTTTGGGGCGCTGTTCACAGCTGACGTGGGTCAATGTGGGTCGATCCGAGATCGACCTGGGTTTATAAACTCCTTCAAAAAAAGTTAGAAATCTGAGTTTGATCGATTTAATTTCTCCCGTTTCGTAATAATAATCAATGCAAAGCTTGGTATCATCACGAAAGAATATTTTATTTTCTTTAAAATGATTACCCTACTTGTTATGCATTTGCAAACCAGAAAAAGGTGGTGTCTTAATAATGTGGGAGAATAAGCTGTAAATTGAAAAGCTGCAAAATGACCCAAAGTTCGTTAGTCACCAATTGTTGTTGGTTGATGATAAGTGAGTTTTCCATTGTCTCTTTGAGTTTGTTATACGCTCTAATGTGAACATTGACATGGATTGAAAGAAAACACAGCAAATTAAGACTCAACAACAACAAAAAGTGAAAAAAAAAACTGTATGCGCATTAAACCTGCCCTGGACATAAGACATTTTAATGCTACGGACCCTTTCACCTCATTTACACCACAAAGTTGATTAAAAAAAGTGTCAGGCAGCTTGATTTGCATGGATTTTTCATGTTTAATCTTCCCCATGGATCTTTGATTTCATCAGTGTTCATTGATTTTAACATGGAGGCTAGAATGGGAGATTTTGAATAACATGAATCAGAGAGCTTCAGTATCGGTGGATGGAAGACCCATTGTACCGTACCATGTACCACGCGCCTTGGCACCACTTTCACATGCTAGTTCGATGGCAGTTGGGATTCGTTGTGTGGGTTTGTATTTCACTCGTCAATCAGGTAATTGACGCAAACCTGCCGAATATCGTTTGCATTGTGACTTCTTCCGTACAGCCCGGCCAATTGATCCACAAATGTTCATTGGGGTTGAGCGTTTGGGACTTGCATGCAGAGATATGTCCATTCTTGTGGATACCCTCTCTTTTTGAAAAATAGCCATGCAAATCAAGCTCCTGACACTTTTTTATCACTTTGTTGGTGTAAATGAGGTGAAGCGTCCGTGAGATTAAATGGTCTTATGTCCAGGGCAGCGTTTTAAAAAATGCCATACATGTTTTTTTTTCACCTTTTGTGTTGGTTGTTGGTTGCTTATTTTGCTGCGTGTTTCTCCAAGTCCATGTTCAATGTTCACATTAGAGCGTATAACAACAAAGATGAAATGGAAACACTCACTTATCAACAACAACAACAATTGGGTGACTAACGACTTTTGCGTCATTTTGACAGCTTTTCAATTTACACTTTACACCACATTTTAAGAACCGCCATTCCCTGGTTGCATAATCAGAACAAAAGTAGTGGTATCCATTTTAAAGCAAAATTTAAATATTTTTTTGCATAATACAAATTTGCAATGATATTTTCTACGAAACGGGAGATATAATCTGTTCAACTCAGCATTATCCAAACTTTTTTTGAGGAGTATTATTTCCGGTTCACACTATATAGGCGAACCGAAAACGATGCGACCCGCATTAATCAAATCGGCACATTGGCATATTCTGACCTTCGCCTTAACGTGCTGCGTACCTGATCATAGTGAATTCATGACGTTTATCTTTGTAATGCTGCGCGACCAAAACTGTTTGCCTCATGAAATATGTCGCAAAACATCAGCATATACCAGCCAGAGCCGAAGAAAGTTGGACGGATAAGCGCGGGCAATGCCCAAAAAATTCTTAGTAAGACAATTACCCGGTTGGTGTCACTAACGTTCAGGGCGGCTGCTGATTTTTCTATGCATTTTCAGTGTGTAAAATCGCTACCCAGCGGGTCGGATCAGGGCTGCTTTGCAAAATGTTATTCCCCCTACGGACACCACTTTTCCCCTTACGCCTCAAAACCCAATTTTTCCCATACGAATCTTACATTTTCCTCTTAGAAATTCATCAAAAAACCCTACTTTTTCCAAAACGGATGTCATTTTCGCCCATATAGGTATCCCCGACAACCTACGGTTGGTAAAATTGGACTACGGTAGGGAGTTACGCAGGGCAGCCTTCATTCGAGTTGACAAAGGTGAATTTCTGTTCACACTAAGGAGTCGATGCGGGTCGACCCGGGGTGACCCGGACGTCAAACCCTGGCTGTTTTCCAGCGGAGTCTAATTTACGACTCGGTGTTGACCGCGGTCGTGTTTTTTTAAGCCTATTCTTTTCTGTTTCACACAGACGTTCGATCCGGATTCGACCCGGGTTTGAACCCTGACGTGCGCGCAAGACAAACTAGCTATGCATCGTTGAACACGCCCTATGGTGTCCATATCGATTCTTCAATTTTCCAATGGTCAAGTCAAGTAACTTCACGCTGTAAAATTCCCTCAACTTTCATTTGTAATATTATGTAGGCATAAGGAAAATTGCTCACTAAAGAAGTCGTCATTCATCATGCTGTCAGTATCCATTGTCCTGCTGTTGCATTAGATTACTCATTTCCATGTTGATAAGTGACTAATAGGCGTTGATATGAATAGATTACAGCGCCCATCTAAATATTCGTGCTGCCAAAGCTTGTTTGTGCGAGCAAGGAAGTCGCATAGCAGCATCTCCGTTATAAAGCAGCGCCACTGGTTAGACCTGTTGAAATTTCTTCAAAGATTGCTTTGAGTGTTTACAAATGCCATTCACAAATTTGAACCACAATACCTAGTGAATCTATTATCACCACAAGGCAGGTCTAGTTACAGACTTCGCCTCAGCGGAGGCACCACAATCTTACATGTTCCTAGAATTAGTTCCACAAGAGGGAAGCAAGTATTAATTTCTTTGACCCAAAATTATGGAATAGTTTGCCAGCAGGTGTTCGCTTTTGTACATCCATTAACTCATTTAAGCAGAAGTTTAAGACATATCTGTTTTCATTTTAAGTAATTGTAAGGTAATTTCATTACATTGAGAGTTATATGTACAGCGCATAAACAGCATTATAATGATTATGCGCTTTATAATGAGTGTCAGTTTATTATTATTGTTATTATTATTAGTAGAAGTAGTAGTAGTAGTAGTAGTAGTAGTAGTGTTATTATTATTATTATTATTATCGTGTTTGTCCCACTTTTGTGTATTGGTGATAATAATAACGGACATAATTGATATGATCATGTTAATGAGGCGTCCTATTGATGGCGTCCCATAGCAATCACACATAAACTGGCGCCTGCAAACCAGGCCATTACGAAATTTACATAGGTTTACAAAAACGGTTGTAGAATGAAAAATACCGAACCAAAATAGATGAACTTCGTCTCATTCTACTCACACAAAAATAGTATATCAGGAAAAAAGTAAATATAGATGAGCAGTTACTTTGGGAAACATGTATACCATTTATTGTTTTTGTACCTTTTTTCTGAGCCACCCTAACATACTATTTTGCCTGTTTATTTCAGATGTTTGACAGAATGAAAAGCCATGACCTCGGCTGTGGACCAGGAGGAGGTCGTGATGCTGAACAAACTTTTGAGGTAATTGAAGGTGTTCCATTGAAACCCAAATTGTCATTGAAACAATTTTAAAGTGTGGGAGTCAGCAGATGACAGGCACTCTCGCATGAATGGAAAACTTAAAAAAAAAATCAAGTGGTAGGATTGATATAATAGTCGAAAATCATTTTCTAGAATGGGCAAAGAAAGGAGAAAACATCACATTCACAAGGTACATCAGGCCTTGCCAAACGCAGTGGCGTTAACAGCAAGACAGTAGCCAAAGTTACGGAGAATTAGATCGGTCTGGTCGCGTTAAATATCGGAACTCACATGAACTCATCTCAACAGAAATTATTTTAACAACTTGACACTCAGATAATCTTTTCTTATATTTTTCTATTTGCCGAGGGATGCAGTCCATGTGATATTACAGCATTTCCAGCTGCTGGCATCTATGTCTAGACCCGGCTATCCCAGTATTACAGAAATCAATGATCGTTAAACGGGCATTTGAACAAGTATAAATATGAAACTATGTCCTGTACTCATGCATTCTTCTTCTTCTTCTTCTTCTTCTTCTTCTTTTTCTTCTTCTTCTTCTTCTTCATCTTCTTCTTCTTTTCCTCCTCCCCTTCTTCTTTTCTTTTTTTCTTCTTCTTCTTCTTCATCTTCTTCTTCTTCTCCTTCTTCTTCTTCTTCTTCTTCTTCTTCTTCTTCTTCTTCTAAGTTCTTCTCTTCCCATGAACAGCGTTGTTATTATTAATAATTTTTCCGTTTTTACAGGATTCTGGTATCATGGTGCTTACTAATGCCAATCTCGATCTTAGCAGACGTGGAGGTAAATATTTACTGCGTAAAAACCAAAACTGCAATGATTTACCCCTTTATAGTGATTATAGATTGAATTTGGGGAGATTTCTCCAAATGATGTTCATTCGTAACTAGTGATTTTTGAGGTTTCATCTGGATTGTGAAATGAAAGCTGTAGGAACTTCATGCTTAGCATTTTGACAAGTCATTTGATAATCACGTTTTTACTTTGTGATAACCGTTTAATCCTTTGAAGATTTCCTTTGAAAAGTGGAATCAGCTCATGATGTTTTGCTGGGGGGTCTTTTAATGTGAGAAATTACACAGTGAAAGGTTTTCCATTTTCCTTGTATTTTCTGTTTTTTTTTAATTTCTGTTAATTAGAAATAAACATTACTTGTCTGACTGTTCCTTCCTTCCCCGGATGTGCATTTTCCTGAAAACCATTAGGAAAGCAGTTCACAAGTTATAGGAGAAGTGACTTTGAATTTAAAGGCTCAGTTACGAATGATTGTAAATTTCGGTCTTTGTGGTCTGACCTCAGGCTTTCCTATGACAATCTTAAATTAAAGCTGCAAGTCCAGAGTGGAAGTAACTGTAAAATTCAGTTGGTCATCTCTTAAATTTAATTTAGGGAGAGCGAAATTTCCTAGAACAACAGTTTACTTCTAATAAGATTGTGTAATTTTTCAGAGATTGTATATAACATAACGTTTGCTTATTTTCTTTTAGATATCAGATGTCATTTCGGTACAAGACGACGGAGGTCAGTCAGTGCAGGTAAACCATTATTCAAGAAAACATTCAGTGTATACAACATTCAATAAGTTGCCATGATCCGATTAACGCTATAAATATACAAGAATTTCAGAAGAAACACATTCGAGGTCAGATGTAAGGACTGATTTTCAAGTATTTCTAACGGTTTTACTGTTGGCATATTGATACCCAGTATAGACTGTTCGTAGTGCCGCTGACAGAATAACAGTTGGCTTCATGGTTTGAGTCCTATTAGTCACTATTTTTTCAGAGTAATTGAAAATAAAACTTTAAGTTTTACATATAATCTTGTTATGTCATTAATTTGATAATGCAGAGATGAAGAGATAACCTGCTCGGGATCGTTAATTCTATCTGCCAACCCCTCTTATTTCATTCATATACTCGTTCTTGCTTCGGGCTTATAGAAATACCCGGGGCGGGGGGGGGGTACTTGCCCTTACTAAGGTAGAGGGAGTGTTGCCGCCTCTAATAGGTGACTTATCGGCAAAAAAAAAAAAATCATTAAACATAGAGGTATGGCTTTGGCGGAAAACAATCTTAAAACAATGAGCGTCTGATTTTAAAATTTTCCGATTTTACACTAGATATTTTGGCCTATTCATCTGCTTAAATGCTAAAAAAAAATGCCTATTTCTTAGTAAAACCCTTTAATAATAGGTCACTTCAAAGCGGCACAACCCCGTTGGAGCCAAATCTGAGTACCCCCCCCCCCCGGGATGAGAAATATCAGATGAACGCAAGACTGACTCTCAGGATATTGTGTAACTAGAGAACCGTTGCCATTGCTGCTTACCCATTAGCCTGGTGGTAGTGTGGACTTACGGGTAATCAGTAGTTTTAAAGTTCAATTCCTGTTAGGTTACCCGTTTTTGGAATTATCAAAATTAAAAAAAAGTAAGCTTATCATCAATTTGATGACACAGATATGAACAGCCAACCTGCGCAGCAACGTAAATTCTCTTGGCAAACATTGTATTCATTATAAAGAAAAAAGATGATACTCCATTATAACCAAACTATGTGTTATTTGTAAGAATCAAGACCCGATGAAACATTGGGAAGGGACGGAAATTGATGCCAATTGGGCCCCGCATTATTTCCACACCCAAATCTTATTTTTGCTTTGAATTTGCATATACACAATATTAAAGAGGACAGTACGCTCTTTCTTTTTTTTTTCTTTTTTTGCAGATCGTAGACGATCAGCCGATGTTGATGACCCTTTTGCCGGTGTACAAATGGACGACGTTGACGTCCAAAACAACTTCAGAGAGACGTGGATCTTTGACGTAGTACAAGTCAAGTAAGTTACATGCAAAGCTACAGCATAGCAAGTTCCATTTTTCAGGAAGGGTCATAAGGGATCAATTTTTTTTTTGTCCGTAACGTGGAGTAAGTGACGCACAAAGCTACAACATAGCAAGTTCCATTTTTCAGGAAGGG
>JZLH01S0263291.1:0-15425 GCA_001188425.1 Eucidaris tribuloides | reverse complement strand
CAAGACAAAATTTGACTGCCATGTGAATTGGTGTAAATTTAGCATGAGTTAATTTTGACCCTGTAGTTAATACACAATAACGATAGAGTGGGTGATCACATGTAATTCATTTTTGATGAATGCAAATTCATATTTGTTATAGATGTAGGTGTGAATTGAATTAATTTATGGTAATCTGTAGTCATCACTGAAAACGAAAATGAATTTGATGATGATATTAATGAATTTGATTATGAGATTTCACTAATGTAAATGGGGTACAACACAATACAGGAGGAATTTAATCTTGTCAACCTGTCTTTTTAATGAAAATATATATTTCTCTCTGGAAATTTGAAGGGTGTTATTTTTGTCTTTGTTGTGATGATCAAATGAATGCTCATGACATTGTGACATCACAGGCCATACCCAGCGCAGCAGGTCAAGCAGCGCATAGCTCAACTTGAAATTGTGAGACTGTGCAATCAGTGAATATGTTGTACAGTGTATGGTATGATCCTGTTGACTTTACAACAGTCGAATTATGACAAAATAATCCTAAAAGTACTTAATAACCATAATCTGAGCTCGGCCCCAATCAATATCAACCATGCAATGCACATCCATACTCACCAATTAGACATGAAAGGTCCTATGGATACATTCCACAGTTTATACTTCCCATACACGCAGCATTTGACATTGGTCCATCAGTCAATCACTGGAATGACGCACTGAATGTGCTTTGGCATATTATTCGGCTCTATCGGATCATTAAACAAGATCTTTGCTGGACCTACATGTATCTTGTCAAATTGGTAAGTACAAAAAACTTCGCCTAAGTCAAATCACTGAGGACCACACATTTCCTGTCGACTTAGATGAAATTCAAGTTACAGTTTTATATACAATTCTTTGTTAGAGAGGAAGAAACATGTATAGGGAAGTGAATGCTGTCAAAAATAAGAAAGACAGAGAGGGAATGGAAAATTTATGATACATTTACGGTCATGCTGACAGGCAGAGCCAGAGATCATAAGTTCAACCCATTTACACCTTCAAAAATGACAGTTGTGGCCAGTTCGATCTAGGCGAATGATTTAACACGTTTGCTCCCTTTGGGTTTCGAAAATATGTTCGAGATAGACAATATTTGATTAATAAAATCGACTTAGAAGAAAAATTGGGACTGTCAAAAATATTTGACATAGGCGATAATTTGACTTGTGCGCAGTCATCTGTATGAACATGCATTATAACATTGTTGGTATCAAGTAGTGCCAACCTACAGTTAAATGACATGATTGTGGGTAGCCCTCAACTTGGGCTGAAACTACGCTAGAATCAACTAAACTATGCAAGGATTCTGTGAAAATCTTGTAGTCAAACATTGACTCATTCTAAAAGAACTAATGCCAATATCCATTGTGGCAGGCAAACCTGCTGTGTGGCTCTCTAAAGGTCCTATTTTTATCGTGCCTCAAAAGAGTTAATGTTCACACGTGATTCTCCCTTAAGTGAACAAAAAAGAGACAAATCCTTTCAGCTGGGAGATCCACTCCAGCTGTTGTATACAGTCAAACCTGTCTTAGCGGCCACCTCTCTATAGCAGCCAACCTGTCTATAGTGGCCACAAAAATGATTCTCCAGAAGACATATCATGTGTTAAAGAACTTGTCTATAGCAGTCACCTGTCTATACAGGTCACAATTTTTGTTTCCCTTCGGTGGCCATCAATAGACAGGTTTCACTGTAGTTGGTATATATTTCAACTCATTTGGTTCTTGAGGCACTTTTAAGTGTGCCAAATTTGTCGCTAACCTTTAAGAATAGAGTTAGAGGGATTTTTTTTTGCTGTAATTTGGATGTAGTTGATACAAGTAGTGAATTTAGAAATTTGAACAATAAGGGACCCTGCAATCAGTTAAAACTCAATATGTTCAATTATAGTCACTCAGGATAGTCACATTATTCATATGTGTACAAAGTGTCCCTGATTCTGATTCATTTGATAGAAATAAAATATACAAATATTGGCCTAAACACAGGTCTTACCACTGATTCTCGTGGATAGCATAGCTAAGTTACCAACCAACAACACATACAAAAGATTGAGGCAGGATAACCATGGAATGTTGTTGGTTGCTAACTTTGTTAAAAGCCGTGATTGTGCACACATACTGCGTACACACCACTACATCACCAAGTAAGGCAATCAGTGGTGAATGTCTGTGTTTTGCCATTCACATTTTTGTACTTCATTTCTATCAAATAAACAAGAACCAGAAAGACTTTGTATGTAAAAAACGTGACTAATTAAACATAATGATTTTGAACTTTTAACGATACTGTACTGACATATTGCCGGATTCCTACTTCACTGAGAATAGATCTCCTTGTTAGATCTTATGAAATCTGTCCTAGTCAGGTTGATTGAGTAGGCCTACTACTAAGTACGAGTAGAGAAATGCAGCATTCAAGTCAGTTTCACGCTTTTCATTTTTCTGAATTTGTCAGAAGAGACAGTTCTAATTGTTCACAATGGAAATTTCATAAAACATATTCATTTTCAGGTTGTGAAGTAATCTTCTATCCCAGTGTGTGCCTGTGGCAGATCATGGCACGTAAACTCAAGTACATTGTACTGCATCCAGATAAAACACCCATCTGGCATTTTATGTAGATACTTTTCATGACACACTGTATCTGACACAGAGACTAGAAAGGCAATTCTACAGTCAAGGGTATAAAACTGTGACATGGGCTGTACAACCAGAAATCATTATCAAAGTCACATCTTTTGTTTCTTCAGCTTTTTATGTGGACCATTCAAATAAAAAAATATATTTAGATGAAATTTGCTTTACAGCATAACATAAGTCCCCAGTTTGTACAAATTTCCCATATTAATGTTCATATTACAGAATACAACATTTTTTTCACAAATTCTTCCATCCCTGTCACTTTTAAGTACAGGAAATTTGTACGGGTAGATTTTGATAATGTGCATTATAGTGAACTGGGCAGTATATTTTTTGGAGTTATCTCATTGAGAGGAAATTCAATAATTTGTAATATTTCAATGGTACTAGGTAAGTCTGAATTTCCAGTGTTTTATCCAACATTTTTTCTGCCTGTGTCGTGATCATACTTTTTGGACCTTTTCACAATAAAATACCAGCCAGATAAAAATGTACCTGATCAATGCTTTTTCTTTTATCAATGTCAAAATATTGTGAAAAGGTCCTCAAAAAAGTGTCATTGGAAGAAAATGTGGACCTTTTCAAATGGGTGGGGTGTTTATGACCCCTCCTAATCCCTCCCCCCCCCCCTGCATATACCCATGATTTTCACTGGTACATTCATTTCCACAATATCCCTTGACGGTGGAATTGCCCACTTGCATTCTCAAAACTAACTTACCAATCCAGGACATGAAGCCGCTCGTCATTTCCCTGTCTTTGGGCTACCAGCATGGCCCTCATAATTTCACCCTCCAGTAACTTAAGGCATAATTTACGCTGGTTTTTCTGCTTCGTGCACTGCTCCTTCCTACCCAAGCTCCACTGCCCTAGCCACAGCTAGGTTGCTACCATCATCAAAATCAAACTAGTAATTATGTAGGTTTTGTCTTCAATGAGAAGCTACATGTAGTCTACGTACTCCACACCCTGGCTCGACTACAGCTGCTCGCGATCACATAATGATATGCACTGCTGGTGCTAGCGCTAGCGCGTGTTGCTGATGTTTGACCAGTGTTGCTGACTTGGGTACAGCCAATGACATCATCAAATGTAACCTCTCCTGTGAATATTTGATTTTGCAGAACTACTTCTCTGTCCATCTTCATACTACACCACAATACCATACCACTGGCTACACTCAACCAAAGTATGCGCATTCAACCCGCTGGCTACGGGAACTGGATTTGTCATACATGTACATTAACCACATTGAAATTACAGAATCTCAGAGGCACAGGGGAAAAGCAAAATTAATTGACCATCAATCCTGGACCACTGGTAGATTTTGCCACAAATCTAATCAGTTCATCTTTACATCATGGTGCATAGTATACTAAGACCAATACGACCAAACTCTGAGCAGGTGTTTTCCATATAATGAGATCAAGGTGCACAGATAGACAGATGGATAGAGATGAAAAATGGATAGATGTGATGACAACATCAGGCCTTTAACTCTGCTTGGTTGAAAATAAAAGGAGAAAATTAGGGGGAAATTCTCCAAAAAGAAGGAGAAAGGTAGGATTAAATCCACCAAAGTAGGAGGAAAGTAGGATATTTCTAAGTAGTGTTTGGAGTAGTAGCACCAAAGAAAATGGAAACATGCGGAATTAGGAGGGAAATAAATTCTAAGATTGACGAAAAAGCGGAAATTCACGTTAACAAATTTCCCTTCAAAAACAGGTGATGTTGCTTGTTATAGTACTCTCAGCAACAACCTGTTACTTAGACTACTCAACACCAAACAAATAGTAAACCTATTGCAAAATGGGGATTGACAAAAAAGAAAGTTACGAAAATGTAGGAAAAGTAAGACCAGTTGAAGGCCTGGATCTAGGTGTACAGATAGACAGACGAGAGACGAAGAATGGATAGATAGGACAACATAAAAACATGATGCCTCCTGCCTCTCAAAAAAGAAGGCAGAAAGATTTACACAGAAAAGAAGACATACAAAGAGACAGACAAATGCAAACATGTGTACAGAATTCATATTACAGTCCCCATCTGATCAAGAGTCTCTTTCATAAAGCTGTTATGCATGACTTTACGGATGACTCAAATATGAAGTGCCAAGTAAACTGCCAAAATTTGTTCATTTCAATTTTAGAAAGTATAATCAATGTCAATTAGATTTCGCCAAGAGATAAAGTTTACATTGACATGCTTGTTAAATGGTTGTATAGAGTAAGAATGTTAATCTATGTTTGCGTATTTGAACATTAGCAAATGCAATTTCGATAGTTTGAGAATCACATTTGGCTTGCCATATTTAAAGTTATTTGTAAAGTCATGCGGAACTTATGAACAGCTTTACGAAACAGGCCCCAGGTTACAATAACTATAATTACCATTATCTGCATTACCTGTCTGAACTTGAGGCATCTGCCATTGTGAATCGTCGTCTTCTACCGGTATGTCCTCAATCATCATGGCACCTGCTGGATTTATCGTTTCATGATGGGTACCAGCTATATTGATCATGCCAGCATTATCACCTGGAACTGTAAGTTATAAGTTAAGTTTTCACATATAGCAAAAAGGTTATACCAATGATATGTGTACGGTGTTATAAACAGGCAACAGAAAAAAAGCTCCCAGCAGAAAGGATCAGTGGCCATGGGTGTTGATCCATGTTACGGATTGGTGGGGGGGGGGGGGGGAGCAAAAGTGGAAAATGTCCAAAATTGTTGGCCACTCCGCGCGACCAAATTGTAATGCAGAATTTTGCACTCGAAAAATTGACAATTTGGTATGTTTAATAGTATTTACCATGTAATATCCATTGTTTAATTGGTTTAACGTGCTTTCCCAATGCTTTTTAAAACATAATATATTGGGCATTGCATATTATGAATTGTTGTCAATTGGGGGGGGGGAAATTTATGGCCCCCTCGTAATATTTCATGGTGGGGGCGATCCGCACCTCCCCTCCCCCCAAGGATCGATGCCCTCTGTCAGTGCTCACTGGTAATGGATGCCTACACACTGCTTTAATGTAACAGACACAACGCAAGTAATTTGTGCATAACTGAAACAGATAACATTATACGTGTTTTTCTCAAAGCATATATAAAATGCAACAGTTTTAAAACATTGTTATGTGCTACAGTTCAATTGTGTGTACTTCATAAAATCAACTCGGGGGGGGGGGGGGGGGAGGGGGGGAGGGGGGGGGGGGGGGGGGGGGGGTGGCGGGGCAGTGTCCATTACAAACGTGTACACCATGTGCGTGTGAAAAAACGCATAAAGAGGGTTGTTTCTCACGGTCGGCACGATGTACGCGCGTATCATTGAAAAGGAGTATGCAAAATCGCGCAAAAACAGGAAAAGGGTAATACTTTTAACAGGCTTACTTCAAAAGGGTATCTTTTCAAACTTGGAATACTTGTTTAGGGTATTCTGAGATTGCCGATAATTACATTACTTGTTTAGGGTATTCTGAGATCGACTTTCAATTACTTGTTTAGGGTCCATTTTGCAAGTCTCTACATGCGCATGGTGTACACCTTGTAATGACACTGCTGAGGGGTGTAACCCAAAAGCAAAATAGCCTGTTGCAGTCACCACGGGACCATAGTTTTAACCCTAATATAGCTGGGTTGTTTACTATCGACCCATCTCAGAGCCTGGGGTGGGTGGAATCCACATCACTTCTCGGCCTAATTGACTGTGTCAATCATGATTGAAAAATCACCCAAGACATAATGTACAAAACGGGTATAATTAATTGCCTAAAAATACTTCAAATTAATTATGCTACTTTATGAATGAAATTAGAAAGTAGCTCTGAATCACTAAATACATGTAAAGCTCCAAATATGTTAATTTTTTGGCCTAAACACTCTTTGTAGCATTCATAGCAAATCTATTTGAAACAAATTGGGAATCAAATTAGATTTTTTATGTATTCTATTGCTTTTAAATTTCATTTGTATTCTCATTTTTTTGACCTTTTATTTTTTTCTTAATGAAATTTGTTGGAGACGTTTTTACAAACATAAACAGCATGAATATATTGATTTTAATCAGTAAAAGTAAAAATAATGATAGGGGGCCTACATGGTGTGACATGCAAATATGAAATGTTGCGTAACTTCAGAACCACATGCACGCACATTGCAAATTTGGTCTCAAAAGATGCACAAGATTTGAAAGGGAAAAGTCACGAAACATCATGTTGACTGCTTCACACGTTGTGGACATAATGCGTGACATATCTGGGGGTGGATTTACCCCCCCCCCCCCCCTTTCCAAGATTTGAAAGGGAAAAGTCACAAAACACCAAGATTTGAAAGGGAAAAGTCACAAAACACCAAGTTGACTGCTTTACACATTGTGAACATAATGCGTGAAATATCTGAGGGTGGATTCACCCCCCCCCCCCCCCGGTCCTTTTTAGGGTTAAACAGAGTCTTGTATAAAGGTACTCTTTGTTTCATATTTGTTTTATATTCATATCATAACAATAATAAAGGACATTTATATTGCGCAGATACTATAATAATATACTCTACTGTACATTACAATATAATTATTTTGTATAAACATGTAACAAACACAAGTTAAATTCCAATATTAAACAAGTGAGTTGTCAATCTCTTCTTAAACTCATTTATATTCATATATTCATATATATATCTATATATATATATTCATATATTCATATATAAGTAGGCCTTTACTCCTCAACACATCTGTCTGTGTCATCTTGTTACAAGTGTAATAATGACGAAATTTGAATATATTCATATATATATTCATTGTTCATTGATTGGTTGAAAGATTTTAAGACATAAATACATTCAAAACTTACCAATTGATGATACTTGGCAGTCACTCCTGTCAATAGTGGCCTAATCATTTCAGTTCTCCGAGTTCAAAATGGTTAAGCTCGAAAAGTATGTAGACAATTAAATCCAATAATATGCAAAGTACGCTAAAATGTTCCAAAAGTTTCCAATGTACCAATATTTGGACAGTCTAAGTTGGAAGTCGGTTTCAACATCCCACTTCCAAGAGTAAACTTCAAAAGTTACATGTAGAAATGTACATGCAACAACAGTTCAAAAGTCAACATTCCGTGCAGGTTTCAACAGAACGCTTCAAGTGGCAAAACACTGCAAACTTCCAAAAGTAGCAATATTCAAACTGTAGAAATTCCAAGTCAATTTCAGGATACTGTACCGTTACTACTTTTACAGTTACATAACTTAACATATTAAGGTTCATAAATTTGTCTTCAAGTTACTTGTTATAGACATTTCCCACACAACCATGAAAATTGAAGGCTTAAAGATTTTGATTGCTCACATTGCAAACAGCGAAGCTGACATCCTGAAAGACATTGGGATTTTCGGCGACATGTATCTGTTCCACTTACATGTAGCTCAAACTAAGACATTAGTCTTCAGAAGGCTCAATATTATCATCAGATGGACCTGGTGTGTTATACATGTTGAAATTATGTCTGTCATTCCTTTTTTTTTCTTTGTGTATACTTATATCGTACTTGATTATAGTCTCCAATTGGTGGCCCAATACCATCATAATATCACGGTTCTGTCCTACGTGTCGTGATCAAGAAGAGAACTGGTAGAAGCTCGGAGGCATTGGTTGGTATATACATTTGTACAACCTGCAGCCACGCTGATATTTTTCATCATTGCTTGAAGCGCGTCTTTGCCTAAATGTGCGTTGTCATACCATACATGATCATCTTCTGTGACTTTCTTCTTCGGGCGTTGCCACATCACTCCACAAAAGGGATTCAACTTTCCCAGATACTTCTTCAGTGTTGTAACTGGACAACGAGGATCCCCCGTTCTACCATACATTCTTTCTCTTAGGCTTTCTTTATCATCCATTGCATGTTTTTTTGTGCCAAAACCTTTCAGACTGAAGAACTCTCTTCCAGATTCTGCTCCTGAATGTAAGACAAAGTGCTCTGGCGTCATGTTCCTCAGGTTTTCCAAGCTACAATTTGCAAAATAGAGCATGGTGTCTATAAACACCTTCTTCTGTAGACCACTAGCTGTAGTGATATCTAGACTGGCTTGAATGCGATCCATATCGGGCTTGGTAATTTGGAGATGCTTCTTTGCTTCAGCTTTTCCCACTCGTCTCAGGTTTACCAAAAGAGTTTTGAATGCTTTATTTAACATGGGAAACTCGCGGCCTTTCACAAATATTTACACCTCTCTGTGACAGAAAAAGACGCTGCAACCCAAATCTGATGGCTTGCATGGACTTTTTGCTATACATCTTTCCTTGCTTATTTCTCACTGTTGTGAAAAAACTCTGACAGAAGCACATCCAGCGCTGCATTACCAAGGTTGCCATAATCGATATGTGCCTGCTTGCAAAAATCTTCAAATACCGACAGGCTAAACTTTATCTGCTTCTTTGTGGTGTCACTTTCGATATTGTCAATAAACTGAGCAATTCTATTATCAGAAATATTGCTCACTCCAGCCAAATCCATGTTGATGTTTTGATTTTTGTAGCAAGCTGACCTCTGCTCATCATCTGCATCTACATGTATAGGGTCAAATAACATTGCGTAAAGGGCTGACAGTGTAAGCTATAAAATAGTTGGGTGTAATCTTGTGTATGTCATTGGCATGCACAAAATACTCGTAACTAATGAAAATGTTTGATATTGCACTGAAGGAGGATTGCATTTATGAACTGCGACTTGGGTACTATGCTGAAATTGTAATCTGTATGTGTATGGATGTCCAAAATGGACCCTAAACAAGTGATGTACAAAACTGGAAATAATTTCACATTAATGAAGCTAATTTATGCATAAAATTAGAATTTACCTAAAAATCACTAAATAAAGCTCCAAAAAATCTAAAAATCAGACCGCGAGTAAATTTCTTACATATTGTATTGTTTTTTTAAATTTCTTATGAAATTCTTTTTTCTTTAACCTTTTGCTTGTTAGAGGTAAATGACACGATTGGGGGTAGTCCTCAACTTGGGCTGAAACTATTCTAGAATCAAGTAAACTGTGCAAGAATTCTACTGTGAAAATTTGGTAGTCAAAAGTTGACTCGTTCTTAAGTAACTTCCATCTGTATGTGATGTGACGGACAAGTCTGATGTGTGGAGTTCTATGGAAAGTATTTTATCGGGGCACGAGAAAATTGAAATATCACTATGTTCATGCTTGATTCTCCTTAAGTAAACAAATTAGAGACAAATCCTTCCAGCTGGGAGATCTATTTCAGGTGGTGTACAGTTGGCATATATTTCAACTCATTTGGTTCTTGAGGCATTTTCACTTGTTCCCAATCATGTCAATAACTTTTAATGTTTTCTCGAAGAAATTTGTCTGTTGTGTAATCATAAACAGCATAGAATCAATTAAGTTTTAACCAGTAAAACTAAAACTAATAATTCATTTGTTTTGGCTGAAAACACAATTTGCATTGAAATAATGATTTCACGTTTTTGAGCTATTTTTGGCCCGACATTTTGCATGACTTTGGAACCGCATGCCCAGACATAGTGAATTTAGTCTCAAAAGATGCTCCACAAGATTGGAAAGAAAAAAAGTCACAAAACACTGTGGTGACTGCTTCACTCATTGCGGACATAAAGCATGAAACATCTGGAAGTGGATTACCAACCCCACCCCATCTTTTTATGGTTAAACAAGAGTCTTGAATGAGGGCACGTATTGTTTTATATATTCATTGTTCATTGATTGGTTGAAAGATTTTAAGACATTAATGCATTCCAAACTTAACAAATGATGATACTTCATAGTCACTCCTGTCACTAGTGGCCTTATCATTTCAGTTCTCCAACTTCAAAATGGTTCAAGCTCAAAAAATATGGAGACAATTAAATCCAAGAATTTGCAAACACCGCTAAAATGTTCCACAACTTTCCAATGTAGCAATATTCGGGCATTCCAATTTGCAAGTCAGTTTCAACATACTGCTTCCAACAGTAAACAACAGTTTACAACAGTAAAAGGTAGCAACATTTGAACGGTCAAAATTCCGTGGAGGTTTCAACAGAACGCTTCCAGCGGCAAAACATTGCCAAGTTCGAAAAGTACCAATATTCAAACTGTAAAAATTTGAAGTCAATTTCAGGATACTGTACCATTACTACTGTAACAGTTACAACATAACTTCAACAACATATGAAAGGCATTGTATAACAATGTTTCTAGTTTAAAAAATCTGAGCTACATGATTCCCCATGCAGCCAGTGTCCTGATATGGTCTAAAAATGAAACCCTGAAAAAATTACAGTTTAAAACGATCTTTCAATGCATTAAAAAGTGAAAATCATTGAGAGACCATTCCAGCTTTCCCCCATAGACTGCTGTGTTGCAGAATTTCCTATCGGCTGAGAATAAATAATGTGCCAATTTTAGGGACAGTGATTTTCCGTTTTACCAGCAAATTAAACGGAAAATCCGTTTTGTTCTGTACTTTTCACGCAAAAATTCATGGAATTCACCTTTGCTATTAAAACAGAATTCATGTTTTTGCTGTGTACATTTTCTATGACAAAATGGAATTTCCATTTTTAGATCGGGTCAAAACGGAATTACAGGTTTTCAGAAACAGAAAAGACCATTTTTTGAAATGGAAAATCACTGTCTCTACAATTTGTATCTGCACATATTGTACTAATAACAGCATAGCTGTCCAAACTTTTGTGTTCTAGGGTGTTTACTTGTCCATTCAAACACTGACAGATATGTCAGATAGCAAAGTTTGAAAAATTTTTAAACGGGTCTTCCACAATATTATATAGCGTCTTTAAGGTTCATTTGTCTTCAAGTTACCTGTTATAGACGATTACCACACAACAATGAAAATTACAGACGGATGGATTCTTGTTGGTGACATTGCACACAGTGAAGCTGACATCTTGCAGGACATTGGGAATTTTGGCTATATGTTCCACTTAGCTCAAACTCAGAGGCGAGTCTTCAGAAGGCTCGATATTACCATCGGATGGACCTGGTTGATTGAGTTCATCAGATGGACCTAGTATGTTATACGTGATGACATTTCTTTTTTTTCTTTGTGTACAGTTATGTGGTACTTGATTGGAGTCTCCTCCAATTGATGGCCAGATAACATCATGATATCATGATTGTCACAACTGTCCTCAGCTTCCTGATCAAGAAGAGAACTGGTAGAAGCTTGGAGGCAGTGGTTGGTATATACATTGGTGCAGCCTGCAGCCATGCTGATTTTTTTCATCATCATTCGAAGTGTGTTTTTGCCTGCATGTGCATTCTCATACCATACATGATCATCTTCTGTGACATTCTTCTTTGGTCGCTGCCACATTAATCCGCATAGGGGATTCAACCTTCCCAAATACTTCTTCAGTGTTGCAACTGGACAATGAGGATCCCCTGTTCTACCATACATTCTTTCTCTGTGGCTTTCTTTATAATCTGTTGCATGTTTTTTTGTGCCAAAACCTTTCAGACTGAAGAACTCTCTTCCAGATTTTTGCTTACTGAATGTAAGACAAAGTCCTCTGGCTTCATGTTTCTCAAGTTTTCCGAGCTACAATTTGCAAAATAGAGCATAGTGTCTATAAACACTTTCTTCTGTAGACCACTGGCTGTAGTGATATCTAGACTAGCTTGAATGCGATCCATATCGGGCTTGGTAATTTGTAGATGCTTCTTTACTTCAGCTTTCCCTATTTGTCTCAGATTTACCAAAAGAGTTTTGTATGCTTTATTTGACACAGGAAACTCGCGGCCTTTCACAATATTTACACCTCTCTGTGACAGAAAATGACGCTGTAACCCAAATCTGATGGCTTGGATGGACTTTTTGCTATACAGCTTTCCTTGCTTATTTCTCACTATTGTGAAAAACTCTGACAGAAGCACATCCAGCGCTGCATTATCAAGGTCGCCATAATTGATATGCGCCTGCTTGCAAAAATCTTCAAATACCGATAGGCTATACTTTATCTGCTTCCTGGTGTTGTCACATTCGGCATTGTCAATAAAATGAGCCATTGTATTATCAGTAACGTCGCTCACTCCAGCCGAATCCATGTTGATGTTTTGATTTTCGTGGTGAGTTGACATCTGCTCGTCATCTGCATCTATAGAGTCAAATTACATTGTGTACAGGGCTGACATTGTAAGCCATAAAATAGTAGGGTGAAATCTTGTGTATGTCATTGGTATGCGTGTTACAAAATATTCTCAAAACTGATGTACTTGTTTGATATTGCATCGAAGGGGAATCGCATTAATGAATTGCGACTTGGGCACTGTGTTGAAATTGTAATCTGTGCGTAGTAAATATGCAAAGAAATGCTTTTTATGTCTGTTAATAGTACTTTGTAAACTTTCTCACAGCATAGTGTATTTATATTTGATCATGTCACATACTTTTAACCAATCAATGAACAAGAATATATGAATGTTGTATATAACAGATCCTGAACATAGTTTTAGAAAATCATTATTGCTTCTTAAAGTAAATATGAGGACAAAGTGATAATATTCAAGTGTAAGGCCCTGTCACTTTTGATCTTTCACCTCTGAAAAGGAAATCATTGGTACAAATGTATATTTAACACACCCATGACCTAAGTTTGATTAGAATCACATCAAAAGCTCTGAAGTACCTTTGGTAATAAAGTGATTGTAGTTTTTTTTTACAAGGTCATCTTCACCTATCACTAAACTCTTTTCAGTTTATTGCATCTTCATATATATTTGAGCAAACTCTAATTATAATCTCCTCAATGGTACACAAGACGATGAATAGATTGTATTCAGAACATGATGCCTCCACTACCTTTGTGGCAAAAGCCTATAAAAGGCCCTACAGTGGTTCAGAAAATATTTTAATCATTTAAATTGGCATGGAAAATAATAATGGAAAATAAGCACCCCCAAAAGAAGTTTCTGACCACTTTTAGAGGCAGAAGTATAAACTCATGTTACATGTACCTGAATCTGTGTCATTTTCTGTCTTGACTTCAACCAGCTGCCATCCTGATTCTTCATCTGATGTGTCATCACTCGTCATGGCACTTGCTGAATAACTCGTCCCAGGTTGGGTATTTGCAGTATCGGTCATGCCAACATTAGTACCTGAATCTATAAAGGTAAATTTGAAATTTAGAGTACGCACGTTTGTGTTCAGACAAAGATGGAACCAAAGGTGTATCAGTATGGTTATTCGACTGGCCACCGACCTTCAAAAGTAAAACCGGGTATGAACCTGTCATTGCGGTTATTGGGAAGTGTGAGTACAAAGTTCATAAGTTCATCTCACTCAGCTCTAAAATGTAGTTGGTATTATGGAAGATCATGTTAGGACTTACTGGGGGAGAAAGTGTGACCTCTATCTAGTGATTGGAATGCAAGGTATGCAGTAGGTCAGTCTAGGGGAAAAAGTTTAATGGTGAGTCTTATCAAAATATAGAGGAAGGAACATACATCTTTTTAAGCATTCTTCTCCCTTGTGAACTCTAGTACGTAAGGTGGTCTGGCAAGTTCATGATCACAGGATTGTAACTCTTCAATTGTCAGTGGGGATTATCCGAAAATCAACAGCGAATACAAATACTATGACAGGCAATCTGTTGTTCTCGGCTATTTGAAACCATTTGGATATTGAAGTCTGGTATCCAGATAGCAAAATAAACTTACTGATACAAACACTAGATGGAACTACACCAAAATGTTACAATATACTGGTAATTTCTGTTTAGCATATGAATTTCAGTCATTGAACTTAAAACCAAGAGCCCCTCGGGAATGCCCCTAGAGGGTATGTCATCAGTTGTATAGTTTTGGTCCTCTGGGGCCACATGAACCATTTGAGCATCTGTATACACAATTTTTGTAACCTTTGACCTTTGATCATTTCACTACAATATGTAATCAGTTCATTGTTGCATCATAGCACATACTTGATCTGATGAAGACACTGAGAAGTCGAGTAGTCTTGAGATAAATAAACTCATTTGCTCACCAAGTAGGATGTCTCCTCTCCCCCTGTGGTATTCCTCACTGGTCTTTGGCATATTCTCCATTCCTTCTTCAAAACCATGGAAAGTATGCTGTCTTTGGAGATTACACAATGTTGGTTCATCTTCAAGCCCTAGTCCCAGATGTGAAGCAAGCAAAACCATTTCTTTGTGACTGTAACCTGAATTGGTAACCGCTGCAGATGCTTTCACATCGCCAACATGCACATTCTTAATGGTACCCTGAGTGCAGAAGTCACTTGAATGACCACTGGGGCAAGACTGTAAGAAAAAAGAGAAAACAAGTGACTAAACTCCCATTATAATGTGAAACTAGAGCAGTTCGACTGCGCAAAGTTGATTCTTACATGTATGCCTCCACACTGCCACCCAAACTCAAGTCAAATGATAGCAGCTCTGAAGTTACCATGGTAAAGAGACATAACTACACGTGTACAAAGTACCCATGTGACGTTTGATGTGCATGTATGACATTTCTACTCCAAAATCCAATCAGTCTAATAATGTCTCATAACTCGTACTTGACCAATAAGTCATTCAAATATATTTGCAATTTTCAGTTATGGTCTGAATGAGCTGAAATGATATACAACTGATGGACAGACAACCCGAAAACATGATGCCTCTGTCTTAGTATGCCACCTTCAGTGCAGAGGAAACCAACCCCCCCCCCCCCTTCCCCAC
>JZLH01S0263269.1:57240-68677 GCA_001188425.1 Eucidaris tribuloides | reverse complement strand
GACCGACTTACAAGTGGGACATGCCAGAGAATTATTTATTAAAAGATAAGTTTTTTTAGCAGTTTTATTAACGCTTATTTTTATAAAATTTGTCTTATAAGCCCCAAAGTTTTTGTGAGAAGTGAAAATAATTTGGATCATTTTTAGTGTGCAAGTCATGAATTCAATCTTTAAGGTTCAGATTTCCTCTGTTATTACTATTACTAAGCTTATAAATCTTATAAATCACTGATAAATCTTTACCATACACATTAATGTGAAAATAATTCAACTTAAATTTCAGAAAATTATGTGACAAAATTAATTGAAAATCGTTTATCAGTATTGAGATCTCGCCTGCAAATGGTCTTGTTCGTGCGTCAACACACACCGTTTATTCTGTAAAACAAATTGATTCCATGTTATTTCGAAATATTGCTGACATGAAAGTCTAGTAGCGATTTATTTACAAAAAAAAAAAATGAAAACCGTTTAAGGTCGTTCACCTCGATGCTATTTCTAAACCGATCATGCTATCAAATCCTTTTCCAAAATTATTATCATTTACTTTTACATTTATTAAATCAGTTTTATTAAATGAGTTTCATTATCATGCCAATGACCTTTAGATACCATTTTGATGTATTATTGTTTCTATTTGTTTTGCCAAAAAGTTGACTTGTTTGTGATACAGGTTTGTTAAGTCATGGACCCTACTACGTGGTTAAGTGTACCTCTTAGATATCGTGAACAGCAGAAACATCGCATGAATCAATTTTTCTTCCGCAGAAAATTGTCAGCAATTAAGTGACACTTTTGAAAATGGCGTAAGAGCAGGAGACAGCAGCCCGTATTATCACCTTGAGGTTGTTACTTACACGTGCGATGGTGGCTATACCTTGGAAGGAGCCAACCAAATCACATGTAATAATGGCAACTGGAGTGATGAGGAACCTGTGTGCAGAGGTAACTAATCTCACCTTCTACCTTCTTAAGTTTTTGTTTTAGTTGTGTTTTTGTTATTGAGGTTATGGTTTCGACTAGTAACATGGCAATGATATAAAGATGTATACAATTGAACCCAGGACCATGACAGAAATTGAAAGAGTAATAAAATATCACTTCAAATGCTGTCATTGGCAGAGTAAAAGAAAAGAATATGACAGAAATAGGTAGATGTAGGCAGTAACGTTAAAGACATTCAATCAGAAATAGAATTTACACAAGAAGACATATACTGTATAAGACACATGCACATAAGAACATTCATTACAGAGTGAGAGAGTGCATTCGAGTGGATTTAAGTATTTACATAAACTTACATTTGCACAGATCATTATCACTAATCTATAATCAATTCTAGTTACACATTGATCTAACCAAAATTAGGAAATTTCGTGAAAATTTATAAGTCATTTCTTTTAGTTTGTGCTTGTGTGCTGTGTTGTGTGTGTGTGTGTGTGTGTGTGTGTGTGTGTGTGTGTGTGGGGTGTGTGTAGGTGGGGTGTTATGGTGTACGTCCGTATGTATGAGTATATGTGTTTATGTTTATGTGTTTATATATATATATGTGTGTATGTATGTGTGCGTGTATGTGCGCGCGTGTGTGTGTGTGTGTGTGTGTGTGTGTGTGTGTGTGTGTGTGTGATAGGGGTGGCTTTCCACTGATATTTAAGTGATACTAGAGAGTTTCTTTTAATAGTTTGAAGGTTGAAATACAATTATATATATCATTTCATAATCATAACGAGTTTACATCCATAAGTTATAAGTCTGTGGTAGTAAAACAAAAAAAGAACGTAATGATATATTGCCACCCCTACCATCCCTCCCCCTCCCCTCCCCTCCCTCTCCCACACAGAATATCATGAATGGAGCAGAAATATTCCAGTGTACTTGAGAGTGTTACTAGAAAATTTCTTTAAATAGTTTGAAAGCTTCAATACAAATTCGTCAATTATTTCATAATCATAACGAGTTAACATCCATAAGTAAGTCAGTGGTAGTAAAGAAAAAAACTAACTACAACTACAGTACTGCCACTACTATTACTACTAATACATCTACAACTACCACTGCTGCTGCTGCTGCTGCTACTACTACTACTACTACTACTACTACTACTACTACTACTACTACTTCTACTACTACTTCTTTTATTACTATTATTATTACTACTATTACTACTAGTTCTACTTCTACTGCTTCTACTTCTTAAAATAAAAATTTCTATATGCGCCTCCGAAATAATTTACCTTATATTTTTTGCTGTAGGACACTGACGTCGAGTACATCTTTTTCCTCAAATTGATATTAGAGACACTACTTTTATTATTACACTCTTACTATCCCTACCACTGCTTGCTCTACTACCACCACTACTACTTCTACTGCTGCTGCCACTTCTGCTTAACTACTACTACTATTGCTTCTACTACTTCTATTAGCGGCTACTCCACGTATATCATATTTAACTACTATCATTATACTAAATCATACTACAGATAAATAAATTGTATATACTGGACGAAATCTGTTGTTTCGAAGTAAATTCTTAACGAAACAGTAAAATCGGTCTCACTTCGCATAAATTTAGTCTTCCATGGACCCAATTTTAAGTTGTACCAATCTGCCACCACTAACGCCACCATCATTACCACTACCACAACTATCATAACCACTACCTCTACCCCCACTGCCATCACAGCTGCACCACCATACTACAACCACCACTGTCACTACTATATTGCTGTCACCGCCACCACCGCTACCAACCATTGGTACAACAACAACACCCTACCACAACCACCACAACCACTACCACCACTGCCACCACAAGAGCACCCTACCACAACCCTGGCTACGTCATACCACCACTACAGCACAACCAAAGCCATCATCACAATTACACATACTATGTATATTACGTTTACCTATCTGTTTTTGCGTGTGAATATCACAAAATATATCGATCCCCCTTTTTTTGTTCTTTCAGCAAATTGCGAGATTGACCCCATTCCTAACTCAGATTTTAAATCTGGAGACGAAGTTGATCACGACACAACGTTCAACATTACGTGCGACGATGGTTACTCGACTGGATCCTCCCAATATACAGAAATGACGTGTAATGATGGCGACATCGATCCACCCGAGTTACCAACCTGCTACGGTAATTTGGCTCTTCTGTGTGCTTGAATTCATGGTTTATTGTTACTTAGAAATAACTAAAATCAACTTTACTCTTAGCCAATAGCTTTGCGTATTTTACAAGAAGTAACATATTCATGTAACATTAACTATTAGCATAGCATATTCATACGTATAATTAATATTAATACGTGTTATATAGGCAAATAGTAGTTCGATAGATAGTGATAGATAGATGAATAAATTGTCATGAATCAATATCATTACATCATTTCATAACCAACGATTTGAAAGCCACATGGAGCGATCACAATCGACTCACAATTTAATATCAAAGCGCATTGTTAACTCCTACACCAATTTAACACTGAGGAGATATAGCGCACACCCCTTCATTGTGTCAAGAAAAGGATTACATACTAATATCCATGTACTCAGAAAAAAAAACATAAATTCGAAATAACTAACGGTTGTCAGGCCTAATACGACGGAGCGCCTCGTGTTTTGCTTCTAACCTCTAGCCGACTGCCCGCCACCATTGGTTGATAATTCCGACTACAGCGTTCAACAGCCAGACGTTATGCACAATACCGTCATCAACATTACTTGCGATGCTAATTATTCCACGGGACCGACTTCCCGTGGAATAACCCTAACCTGCACTGATGGATCATGGGACGAGAATGACGTCATGTGTTACGGTAAGCACATTCTACACTGCAAAACGCGTGTGTAAACATTAGTGTTTAGAAAGTGATAGCAAAGATGTGTTATTAACACTTGGTCTTTAGAAATTGGACACTGATGTTTAGTGATTTGACACACGGCGTTTAGCCTCTGAACTTGTTTACGGAGTGATAGCAAGAATGCGTTTAGAAAAAAAACGTTTACGCGTTGAACATAGTTTCTACCGTGAGTATATTCGAGTCAAGGGACAATATCAACTCAAACGCAAAATTATATTTTACTTGCAGTACTATTACGAAAACCAAAAGATTTTAATAGCATGTAGTTAACTGTTAACTTTTTAATGATACTCCCCCTGCCCAAATCTAACTGTGAAGTAATCGTATTTTCAAAATTGTGTTTTCCTAGCAATACTATTATGAGAACCAAAAGATTTTAATAGCATGTAGTTAACTGTTAACTTTTTAATGATACTCCCCCTGCCCAAATCTGACTGTGAAGTAGTTGTAAGTTCTGTTATCAATCAAACTCCATCTCAAGAACAACTTCTAAACTTAATCTCCCATATCATAATTGTTCACGTCATTTAAATGCAAATTTAAAAATGGCGTTATAGTTTTTGTTACAATGTATACATTTTGTGTGATATTTCACCACTCACGGGACGGGTGAAATACGATTTGGTCGAAACATTGAGGTTTTAACGATTTAAAGGACCGTAAAGTAATCTCGCTTTGAGCCTTCTGACGAGGTCCTTTCGCTCGCCCATAACAGCGACAGGGCCTTGTCAAAAGGCTATATCGCTTTGAGCATCCAAAATTTTACTTTGCATAAGAGGCGATTCATAATAAGTAAAGAATGAAATCATGGATTAAGGTGGAGTTTCATATGAAATATACATGTTGGACTCAACGTTTGTGTCCATGATTCAGATATGTACAACGTGTCTCAATAAAAGGTCCATCTGAGAGATTGCATAAAATTGACCAAAGCTTAGTACTAATCTCTACTTTAAGTCCATACCTAGAAAGCCACTTAATATTGAAACGCCTATCAAAATTTAATTGGTTTTGATTTCATGTGCCCTTTATGTAACAGAAGTGTTTTGGCCCGCTTTTATATAAGTGCTCTGTGGAAATGTTAATCAAATTGTGATTTGTTAGAGGAATATTCAATTAGAACCCGCTGTATATCTAGGCCTGTCATTCTCGTTGTTTTAGGTTTAGGACGCAGAGATGCGTGTCAAGTGTAGAGAACTTCTGTGAGCAACAGAATCCACGACATCATCGCAAGAGAAAGGGAGGAGAACCCAACTCGGTGCGAACTCCTCTCCCTCTCTATAAAATCTGGGGGTGGATGCATAGCAAAAGAATAAATTATTTTAATGTATTACACTGGTTATGGAATGGATTTTAAGAGAGTTCTAGGGCATTTCAGTGGTTTGGATAGTATTGTTATAGGGCAATTCCATAAAATAATCCGACCCCCCCCCCCACTTTTGCTCCATTCTTTAATGCTTCACTTCCACAAACTGCTCAAGCCATGATAATTTAAGAGGATTATAACCCTTTAAGAACAAGAAATCAAAGAAATCATTTCCGGAAGGTCTCACATATAGGGGGTCGGACGTACATATTTTATGAAATTGCCCAATAGTAACATTCCTCGAAAGTCGTTCTTTCACTCTGCTGATTTATTCCAAAAGAGTGATCTTGTATTTTTTTTTTTACTATTTTCTACTGTACAGAGTGGGTTACAATACTTTTTCATGAGGAGCCGCAACTTAAATGTTTGACTTATGAGTTAGTTCATTTGTGTTTATTTCTATGATGGTTATTGAGTTATGGCAGAATAGTATATCGGTAGATTTATCAATCTATATCAAGATTACGTTTTGTGATTCTATACGTTTTACTTTTATTTCCTTCACGAAGAGAACTGTCCTGTCATAGAAGATCCGGAAAATGGCTTTATTTCTTCTGGATCCGAGCCTTTCTATCACGAGGAAGTGGTAGAATTTCAGTGTTTTGATAACTACACGCTAGTCGGAGCCGATGAAATCACGTGTTCGAATGGAGCTTGGAGTGAGGATCCGCCTGAATGTAAAGGTGGGTAATATATTGATCGATCGGGTTAATCATTCGATCTTGTGTCAATCGACTGTTGTTCTACATTTCATTTTCCTTTTTTTTTCTTTTTTTTTAATTTTAGGTGATTTTTCTTGCTGCTTTTGTACACGTGCCTATATAATATCCAGGGTAACCTGTTCAGGATCTGACTTAGGTGTTAAATTTATTGTCGTAGTACACTTTTATGTTTTATGTGTTTTTTTTTTCAATTATTTCACGAAAAAGCATTTGAGGTTACGTTTTGGTTTCGACATTTTTTGAAATCAATTTAAGGAAAAAGTTGCACTCGACGTCATTTCCCTACAACAAAAAGTATAAAGAAAATAATTTCGGAGGAGCATAGCATTTTTTATCATAAGAAGTAGGAGCAGTAGAAGTAGAAGTAATAGTAGTAGTAGTAGTAGTAGTAGTAGTAGTAGTAGTAGTAGTAGTAGTAGTAGTAGTAGTAGTAGTAGTAGTAGTAGTAGTAGTAGTAGTAGTATAGTAGTAGTAGTAGTAGCAGTAGTAGTAGTAGTAGTAGTAGTAGTAGTAGTAGTAGTAGTAGTAGTAGTAGTAGTAGTAGTAGTAGTAGTAGCAACGACAATAATAGTAGCAGTAGCGGTTGTAATCGTTGCTCAATAGTATAAGAAGTTCAGACACATACAGACAAACAATGTACACACTTATGACACGCTCTTATTCACATGCTCCTATAATGATAACAAGTACTTCTTTTTGATAGAAAAATTTACTCATGATTAAAAGAGTTGTAGTGGCTGTAGAGAAGAAGTTGTAGTAGTACTGACTGAGTGGTTGCAGCCCTGGTTGTAGTTGTAGTTGTATTAGTTGTAATGGTGGTGACAGTAGTAGTAGTAGTAGTAGTAGTAGTAGTAGTAGTAGTAGTAGTAGTAGTAGTAGTAGTAGTAGTAGAAGTAGTAGTAGTAGTAGTAGTAGTAGTAGTAGTAGTAGTAGTAGTAGTAGTAGTAGTAGTAGTAGTAGTAGTAGTAGTAGTAGTAGTAGTAGTAGTAGTAGTAGTAGTAGTAGTAGTAGTAGTAGTAGTAGTAGTAGTAGTAGTAGTAGTAGTAGTAGTAGTAGTAGTAGTAGTAGTAGTAGTAGTAGTAGTAGTAGTAGTAGTAGTAGTAGTAGTAGTAGTAGTAGTAGTAGTAGTAGTAGTAGTAGTAGTGTAGTAGTAGTAGTAGTAGTAGTAGTAGTAGTAGTTGAGTCCTGGTTGTAGTTGTAGTTGTATTAGTTGTAATGGTGGTGACAGTAGTAGTAGTAGTAGTAGTAGTAGTAGTAGTAGTAGTAGTAGTAGTAGTAGTAGTAGTAGTAGTAGTAGTAGTAATACTAGTAGTAGTTGTAGTACAACATATGAATTAACTTCAATAAAAGTTTTAATGAAGTTAATTGTTCATTCAGTTATAGTATTCGATTATGGAATTATAACTATTGATTATTGATTGGAATGGTATGATCTGTACATGTATGAAATGTTTATTCAATGACTGCCATACACGTGGTGGATTTATATTTGACATGAATGATTTCTACATGACTTTGTAATATCATTGATTGTTATCCAAATGTTTGACTGATACTTGATTGATAATTTTAGCAAAACAAAACATTCTATGAACTAAATATACAGACGGACTCCTTCATGATGGTTTATTTTAGTGCACTCACATTGTGTCAAAAGATCTTTGACACAATGTGAGTGCACTAAATAAACCATCATGAAGAGTCCGTTGTATATTAGTTCTAGAATGTTTTGTTTTTGCTCAAAATTCATCAATCAACGTATAACCTCAAAACATTTGCAGATACAATCAATGATATTACAAAGTCATGTCGGAATCATTCATGTCAAATATAAATCCACCACGTGTAATGGCAGTCATTGAATAAACATTTCATACATGTACAGAATATACCATTCCAATCAAATATCAATTAGTTATATCCCATAATCGAATACTATAACCTCGTGAATGAAAATCAACTTCATTAAAACTTTTATTGAAAGTACATTTCATATGTTGTACTAACACTACTACTTAGTATATTACTTACTGAACTACTACTACACTACTACTACTACTATACTACCTACTACTACTACTACTACTACACTCCACACCTACTACTACTACTACTACTACCTACTACCATACCCACTACTATTTCTACTACTCACTACTAACTACTACTATAACTACTACTACTACTACTACTGTACTACTATATTACTACCAATACTGACTACCACTACATATCTGACTACTACTACTACTCTTAACTCCACTTACTACTACTATACTGACTGAACTACTCAACTACTACTACTAACATACTACTACTACTATGTACTACTACTACCACTTCTATACTGCTACATAGCTATACTACTACATTACTCATCACACTTACTATACTACTACTACTACACTACTACTACCTACTACTACTGACTATTACACTTAATTTACTTCTACTTTACTGCTCTATCTCTATTCATGATAAAAATGCTATGCTCCTCGAATATTATTTTCCTATTATACTATTTTGACTTAGTAGGAAAATGACGGCATCGGTGCAACGTGTCTATGTTCCAATTGTCAAAAATGAGTCGAAACCAAACACGGTAACCGTCAAATGCTCATTTCGTGAATATAATTGAAAAAAAAAAAAAACACATAAACATAAAAAGTGTACTACGACATATAAATTTAACACTAGTCAGTCCCTGAACGGTTACCCTGGTAATTCATAGAGCTGTACAAAGCCAGCAAGAAAAATTACCTAAATTAAAAAAAAGACAAAAAAAGAGGAAAATGAAATGTATCGGAACACACAGTCCGTTGACACAACGACTCGAATGATTACCCGATCGATCAAATATATTACCCATCCTTTACATTCAGCGCGGAATCCTTCCTCCAAGCTCCATTCGAACACCCGTGATTTCATCGGCCTCCGACATAGCGTGTACTGTTATCAAAAAACTGAAATTTAGCACTTCCTGTATAGAAAGGCTCGGATCCCAGAAGAAAGTAAAGCCATTTTCGCGATCTTCTATGACAGAACGACAGTTCTCTTCGTAGAAGGAAATAAAGTAAAAAGTATAAGAATCACAAAATCGTAATCCTTGATATAGATGATAATCTACCGATATATATCTGCAATAACTCAATACCATCATAGAATAAACACAAATGAACTAACCTCATAAGTCAAACATTTAAGTTGCGGCCTCACTCATGAAAAGTATTGTTAACCGCCCTCTGCTACAGTAGAAATAGTAAAAAAAAAAAAAAAAAAAAATCAAAGATCACACCTTTTGGAATAAATCAGCAGAGTCAGTAAGACGACTTTCGAGGATGGTTACTATTGGGCAATTTCATAAATATGTTACGTCCGACCGCCTATATGTAGACCTTCCGGGAAATGAATTTCTTTGGATTTCTTGTCTTATAAGGGTTATATTCTCTTAAATTATACATGGCTGAGCAGTTTGTGGAAGTTGAAGCATTAAAGAATGGAGCAAAATGGGGGGGGGGGGGCAGTCGTAGATTATTTTATAAATTGCCGCCTATATAACAATACTATCCAAACGCACTGAAATGCCCTATGAACCCTCCTTAAAATCCCATTACAACAGTGTAATACATTAAAATAATTTATTCTTTTTCGCTATGCATCCACTCCGATTTATATAAGAGAAGGAGAGGGTTCGCAGCCGAGTTGGGTTCTCCTCACCTTTCTCTTGCCGATGATGTCGTGGTTCTGTTGTCACAGAAGTTCTCTACATTGACACGCATCTCTGCGTCCCTAAACAAAAACAACGGAGACATGACAGGCTAGATAACACGGGTTCTAATTGACATATTCCCTTAACAAATCACAATTTGATTAACATTTCCAACCAGAGCACCTTATATAAAAGCGGCAAAACACTTCCTGTTACATAAGGGCACATGAACATCAAAACTCAATTAAATTTTGATAGGCTTTCAAATATTAAGTGGCTTCTAGGTATTGGCTTATAAAGAATTAGTAGCTAAGCTTTGGTCCAATTTACATGCAATCTCTCAGATGACCTGTTTATTGAGAACGTTGTACATTATCTGAATCATGGACACAAACGTTGAGTCCAACTGTATATTTATATGAAACTCAGCCTATAATCCATGATTTTCATTCTTTATTATTATGAATCAGCTCTTATGCAAAGCTAAAATTTTGGATGCTTCAAAGCGATATAGCCTTTTGACAAGCGCCTGTCGTCGTTATTGGCGAGCGAAAGAACCCGTCAGAAGGCTCACAATCGAGAACTTACTTTACGGATCCTTAAATCGTTAAAACCTTAATGTTTCGACAAATCGATATTTCACCCGTCCGTGCAGTGTGTGAAATATGCACACAAATGTATAATTGTAACAAAAAACTATAGCCATTTTTAATTTGATTAAGATGACTGTGAACAATTATTTATATGGGAAGTTAAGATTAGAAGTTGTTCTTGAGATGGAGTTTGATTGATAACAGAACTTACAACTACTTCCAGTCAGATTTGGGGCCAGGGAGCAGTATCATTAAAAGTTCCAACAGTTAACTTACATGCTATTAAAATCTTTTGGTTCCTTCTATAATTAGTATTGCTAGGAAAACACCAATTATTGAAAATAGATTACTTTTCCAGTTAAGATTTGGGCAGGGGAGTATCATTTAAAAAGTTAACAGTTATAACTACATGCTAATTAAAATCTTTTGGTTTTCGTAAATAGTACTGCAGTAAATATAATTTTGCGTTTGATGTTGATATTGTCCCTGTGACATCGAAATATCTCAACGGTAGAATATCTCATTTCACAACGCTGTAAACGTTTTTTTTTTTCTAACGCAAATCTTTGTATCCAACTCACGTAAACAAAGTTTCAGAGGCTAAAACCCGTACGTGTCCAAATCACTAAAACATCAGTGTGCGCAAGTTTTAAAAGAACCAAGTGTTAATAACAGACATTCTTTGCTAATCACTTTCTAAACACAATGTTTACACACGCTGTTTTGCAGTGTAGAATGTGCTTACTCGTAACAACATGAGTTCGATTCTCGTCCTGATTATCCATCATGCAGGTTAGGGTTATTCACGGAAGTCCGGTCCGGTGGATAATTAGCTTCGCAAGTATGTTGATGACGGTCATTGTGTGAAGTCGGCTGTTGAAGCTGTAGTCGGAATATACACAATGGTGGCGGGCAGTCGGCTAGAGAGGTTAGAAAGCAAACACGAGGCGCTTCGTCGTATTGGCCTGACAACCGTTAGTTTATTTCGAATTTATGTTTTTTTGTTCTAGTTAACATGGATTATAAGTATGTATCCTTTTCTTGGACACATGAAGGGGTCGCAGTTGCGCTATATCCTCCAGTTGTATTAAATTGGTTAGGAGTAACAATGCGCTTTGATAATTAAATTGTGAGTCCGATTGTGATTCGTCCATGTGCGCATTTCAACATCG
>JZLH01S0263269.1:44746-57215 GCA_001188425.1 Eucidaris tribuloides | reverse complement strand
TTTTTTTTTTAATTCTCCAAAAATGAATTAGAACCGCTATTGGTTATAAGCGAAAGAACAGTTCTTCAGGAGCACACTGAATCCCGTCTATCCCTTGTATGTGCTGTGACCTCCACACAGAACAAACTCACTGAGAGAAATAGGTTTAATATTACACCAAAGAATGCAAACCCTTGCCACAATGATTGCCCATGTGTAGGTACAAATTTGCAGCAAACAAGTTCAACATTCAAAGTCAATACTTAAAACTTGTAAGGTACATACAGAGTGTCCAAAAAAAATTTCCTCTCATAGACTGCATAATTAAATCCAAAATCAGGTATCATTCTTAATTTAGTTTATTTTGAAAACTCATTTTATTTTCTAACTTTTGTGAAAATTTCACTGGTCTCTCTTCATTGATTTTGAATGCACAGTCTATTATGTAACAGCAGTGCTTTTCAGTCAATTCCAAGTTTGGAGTGCTATATCAAATTTTCACAGGAATTACAAAATAAAGTAGGCTTTCTAAATATTTAAACTTAATGAGTATGGAAATGTAACAGGAAATGGACATTTTTCTGGGACACGCTGCATTTGTAACAAAAAGGGAACTATAAATTTGAGGCAAATGTTACTTCGTTGTTTTATACATTTTTGAAAACATAAGCTCCATCATTTTAATACATCAATAGGACCGTTCACCTTACATTCTTTGCTTTATTATTTTCGGTTATGTAGTTGTTGATACCTGACGTCAAATGAATTAAAATCCCTTTGACGCGATAAACAACGCCCCGAACAATTATTTTTTACAGTGATTAAAAAATTATATGTATAAACCTATACGTTTATCAAGCTACATCGCTTTATTCTTCTGCAGCCATGTGTATGCCTCCCGTCATCCCGGACTCGAACTATGACACGTCTTCTGATTGGTTGGATCACGGTGCCAATATTACTGTCACGTGTGACGATGGTTATTCAAATGGGATTTCTGTGAACACGACCTCAACGTGTGACGATGGTACATGGAATCCAGACATTCCTTTCTGCTACGGTAAGACACGTTCTGCCATGACCCATGACCTCTACCCGTGGTGCCATTGCATTAAAGAGGGACATGTCGACATATTGCTACATGTCCTAAACAATGACAGGTTGACCTAAATGTCGACAACGTCACTCAATTTATTTCAGTCTTGATACATATTAGCCTTTTGACAAGGCATTGTGGGTGTGGGGTGTCCCTCACGCCATTAAGCCTCTGAGCAGTAGTTGTATCCCGTGCGCCTAAAAAGAGACTAATTATAATGCCTACACTCCTGGCGCACTGAAAGATAGGCTGTTCACCAACAACGCCTTTTCTATCTTGCACTCACAGGATCAAACTAATTATATATGCAGGACAGGTCTTGGAGCCTCATATGGACCGATCATGAATATTCATGACATAATCGGTTTGTTGCCCAATCCACGTTACGGACCGGTTTCAAATCGTACAGTACGTGAATATACCGTAGGGGCCTACTGTTTGAAAAGCAAGCTATTTCCCGTAACACTAGGAGGAATTTGAAGAAACTAGCTATTTTAGTCATTGCAAGATACCTCGTAATTGCGTAATGTAACGAATTTTAAGTCGGAAAGTAGATAGTCAACGTTGATAACACAGTTTCAGAAATCTATTCACCTACTGTAAACATTAACGCATCCATCACACGCGTCCAGCTAGTGCATACTGCGTGCAGTGTGATGTGCGGAGATATCTCTACAAGTGTACTATGAATACACATTCTCGCCCGCTGTAAGTCTGATTCTGATTGGCTGCCACCAAACGGTGGCAGATTTCGGCTGCAAAACAAAGGTTAAAATAGGAAATTCGATGTAGAATACCAAAGGCCGAGGGGCTTCGCCCCTCGCCTGCTTTGTCACTGGGGTTAGCGCGGTTAGTCTCGTTCCAGGCGCTAGTGTGGTGTTGCGCTGACGGGGGAAATCATTAAGCCCTGAGGCCTTGATCAAAGGCTAGATACATATCGAATCGATGCATCCAATCACAGATCATGAAATTTTGCTCTTACTCTGAAATTAGTTTCCCCTATAGGTCCAGAAAATGATAATAATAACCATGGTTACTCGACATCTCGACAGGAAAGGGTGATACACACGTAAAGGCAATCTTATCATGTGTTGTATGGCCATTTTAAAGGAAATAAGATGCCTGCAGCAAAGACTGAATAAAAGTTTAGAAAGTAGAGAGTATTTGGAGAGTAGGGTATGTCCTAAAGATGTCTGGAGTTACAACGAATCCGTTAAAGTTGTTCACGTCCTTCATTCCTGATTATATTTCCAAGAATCTAGAGCATTGAAGATGAACGTGTTCTCTTCCCCATGCAAATACATGTAGACTATATTAAAATAACTATATTAAAGCCCAAGTTTAGTTACGGGGATTTTTTTTTTTCTATTTGAAAGCTTTATGCCTAAAATTCATATCCCAGCAATAACAAATTCTGAATGTCTTTAGTTTTTTTTTTCAAATTAATTAATAAAAAATCTTGGGGGGACCCCGAGATTTTCGACTTTTTTACATTAGCATCCAAAAGGTTAATAAGGTGATGAGTACCTCATCAGAAAGAGCAGAGTCTGCTCTTTCAAATTTACTACTACTACTACTACTACTACTACTACTACTACTACTACTACTACTACTACTTCTACTTTTAATACTAAGACTACTTCTAATACTTCTAAGATTACTCCCTTAGTAAAAAAAAAAAAAACGTTAGTTCGTACTCCACCTCACAGTAAACTTTATTGAATCACATAACAGTTTTCCAATGACGGAAATTTACATGACATGGGTATCCTCTGTGTTGTTTCGTCATAAGTCACAAGGAGCAATTTTAGGTCTGAAATTCACTTGAGAAGCCATAAATACTCGTTTATACGAGCACATACACAAACAATTTATACAGACTGTTTACGATATGCCTATCCAGGCAGAACATCGCCGGTTCAGTTCTAAAATTAAATCTTGCAGAAACTTCAGTAATTACTTATGCCTTTATCACAGAGTTTGACGAAATTATCTTGGTTGTTTAAATACCTAACCACTGACGACATATTAAACTGGTCTTATCTACTTATGTTTGTGTAGACCTCATTAAACGTATCTTTCACGAATAAACAATCCAGATTTTTGAACCCTCAAATATATTTTGCACTCTATTTTTCGACACACTTTTGTAATCTCTAGATGAATTTAAATTCCATTTGTTTTCCCCATAACACGGTTACATAACACGGTTATCTATTTACTGTTGCGATTGTTCAATTGCAAACATATTTGGAGTACAAAGTTCCATCTGATCACGACGCGGATCTATGACTCTACCTTGCTATCTATCTCCTCGACTTGTGTAAGGACAACGAACTGAAATGTTTGTAAATCTATTGAGTTTGTTTTAATGGTTTCAGTTTCCAATCGATATCTGGATGTTTTACATCTGTCAAAAAAATTCCGAAGAAATGTCTCATATTAGAGCATACAATTTTCAAATCTTGAAGTCATTTTCGATACTGTGATCGATAGTGTAATCTCAAATCTAAACGACTACATGTCCTGTACAAACATTGACTGGCAGTTTGGTTTTACAGAAACATACCGCTGGGGCGGCGTCACGGGGGGGGGAGTCAAGGGTGTGGCCACCCTATGGTTTTGAAAAATACAGAAAATCGGGGGTTTGTGGAGATTTTGGACAATTTCACCCGCGAAGAGTTTCCTCCCTTGCATTGATTTGAACCATAGATCATTATTCTTGTCAATACATGTATGATGACTTTTTTTTGGGGGGGGGGGCTTGTCGCTTCGATTTGCACCCAAGATAAGTGTTCGTCCAGACCTGGTGACCACTTTTGGGTGGGGGTGTCATAAAATCCTGGGTACGCCACTAGTTTTTACTCTACCTCAAATTTTATACTGTTGCCTCCCCGAACATGCCATAATATCATATTTTACAGTGGAAACAGTTAAAATACTTTTTTTTAAAAAAAAATGCTGTTATTAACTGCCATTACAAGATTACAGTAAATTCTCCCAAACACATATTTTACAGAGCAGGAGCGTCGATCCATTTTGCGGATGGGGGTAATTACTTATGCCTTTATCACAGAGTTTGACGAAATTATCTTGGTTGTATAAATACCTAACCACTGACGACACATTAAACTGGTCTTATCTACTTATGTTTGTGTAGACCTCATTAAACGTATCTTTCACGAATAAACAATCCAGATTTTTGAACCCTCAAATATATTTTGCACTCTATTTTTCGACACACTTTTGTAATCTCTAGATGAATTTAAATTCCATTTGTTTTCCCCATAACACGGTTACATAACACGCTTATCTATTTACTGTTGCGATTGTTCAATTGCAAACATATTTGGAGTACAAAGTTCCATCTGATCACGACGCGGATCTATGACTCTACCTTGCTATCTATCTCCTCGACTTGTGTAAGGACAACGAACTGAAATGTTTGTAAATCTGTTGAGTTTTGTTTTAATGGTTTCAGTTTCCAATCGATATCTGGATGTTTTACATCTGTCAAAAAAAATTCCAAAGAAATGTCTCACATTAGAGCATACAATTTTCAAATCTTGAAGTCATTTTCGATACTGTGATCGATAGTGTAATCTCAAATCTAAACGACTACATGTCCTGTACAAACATTGACTGGCAGTTTGGTTTTACAGAAACATACCGCTGGGGCGGCGTCACGGGGGGGGGAGGCAAGGGTGTGGCCACCCTATGGTTTTGAAAAATACAGAAAATCGGGGGTTTGTGGAGATTTTGGACAATTTCACCCGCGAAGAGTTTCCTCCCTTGCATTGATTTGAACCATAGATCATTATTCTTGTCAATACATGTATGATGACTTTTTTTTGGGGGGGGGGCTTGTCGCTTCGATTTGCACCCAAGATAAGTGTTCGTCCAGACCTGGTGACCACTTTTGGGTGGGGGTGTCATAAAATCCTGGGTACGCCACTAGTTTTTACTCTACCTCAAATTTTATACTGTTGCCTCCCCGAACATGCCATAATATCATATTTTACAGTGGAAACAGTTAAAATACTTTTTTTAAAAAAATGCTGTTATTAACTGCCATTACAAGATTACAG
Source organism: Eucidaris tribuloides (assembly GCA_001188425.1). Taxonomy (NCBI): domain Eukaryota; kingdom Metazoa; phylum Echinodermata; class Echinoidea; order Cidaroida; family Cidaridae; genus Eucidaris; species Eucidaris tribuloides. The sequence goes on along the minus strand of JZLH01S0263269.1, from coordinate 52,052 downwards.
TAAATTCTCCCAAACACATATTTTACAGAGCAGGAGCGTCGATCCATTTTGCGGATGGGGGTGGGTCAAAAATGTCACAATCTTCGTGCAAAATTGCATCATGAATAGAAAATTATGTACGGTAGAAATATTTTATGTTAAGTTTAATGGTTTTATTGTGCTTTGCACTGATTCTTATTACATGATTTTGCATTACGTTTCATGGATTTTTCAAGTTGTCAAAATTATTGTGACGAGTCAAACGATATGTTTGTCCCCCCCCCCCCATATTTTCGTTAGGGAACGGCTGCTCCCCCCCCCCAATCAATGCCTCTGTTGCAGAGTGACTAATAGATTTTTCCCACTAGTTGATGTTGTCGTTGTTGTTGTTGTTGTAGTTGTTGTTGTTGTCCTTTACCTTGTAGATTTGATAAGTTTTTTATATCACAAACATGATTACAAACACGTTTCATCTCAATATCCTATGTAGCCGACTGTTTACCGCCCCTCGTCAATAACTCCGATTATAACGAGCCACAGGTTCCGGTTTTCCACTCTACCGTGATCGTCATCACCTGTGACAATGGGTTTTCGACGGGTACGAGTGTGAACACGACTTTGACGTGCGACGATGGCACTTTCGACGACGAAGCGCCAGTATGCTACGGTAAGCAACAAGCAATCATTGACAGAGAGCATATTCAAACGTCGCCCGATTGACTTTTCCCTTTCTTTTTTGTTTCTTTTTTCCTTCTTTCTCGCTTTCTTTTTTTCTTTCTTTCGTTCTTTGTTTCTACATTTGTTTATTTACTTTTATTAATATATTATTCATTTATTAATACATTTATTTATTTATTTACTTATTTATTTATTCACTCATTCATTTACTTTTTCATTTAACCATTCATTTATTTATTCATCTTAACTTGAATCATTTGTTTGACTGATTTATGTTAAGTTCACCTCAAGCCTTCATGTTTCCTGGGGCCTGTTTCATAATGCCGTTCGTAGGTTACGCATGACTTTACGAACGACTGGTGATCAGTTCTTGTGCTAAATGATTAAGAAAGTGGTTAGTGTAGCACACAAGAACATGTTCCAGTCGTTCGTGATCAGTTCTTGTGCTAAATGATTAAGAAAGTGATTAGTGTAGCACACAAGAACATGTTCCAGTCGGTCGTAAAGTCATGCGTAACTTAACGAACAGCTTTATGAAACAGGTCCCTTATTGATAGAGCATTATCTTAAACCACCAGCAAAATTGGGGTCTCACCATGGTAATAAATGTAGCCGCGTTGAATAAACGAAAAATTCCGACAATTCGTACACTTGTGGGGTCTAAATTATAAACTTCCCATCACAATGTAGTCTGTAACATGCTGCAGAAATAATAACTGGAAATTATGTTGACTTCACTGGTGTAATGATTACATACACGATTGTGAACCAAATGAGATACGCTCCAACTAAAGTGTACATGTATATTCCAACACCGGGGAATTTTCGGTTGTCAGATCAAGGAGGTATCTCCTTGGTCCGATTGACTTGACCAGGCTGCAACGTAGACGTTCACTGTAATAATTACAATATTATGAGAGAATGGCGCCTCGTCGGCCGATCCGACGTCGATGTAGTCAGGCAGACGATCGGCGAGGAGACAATGCAATGCAGTTTCTAGGACTTCTCCCTCCCCCCCCCCCCGGACCAGCTCCTCCGGATGACCAATTCCCGAGGGCGACTCTGCAGGAGGACAACTCCCCCGAAGGAGTTTTGTAATGTTTCCAGCTTAAAAGAACTGACTTTTCCACCGGGGAGTTGTCCTCCGGGGAGAGGTCTTGTGGAGGTGTTCTCCAGGAGAGTTGTACTGTAGGGTGGTCCTCGAGGGGAGTTGTCCTGAGTGGTTCTCTGGGGGAGTTGTCCTGAGTGGTTCTCTGGGGGAGTTGTCCTGAGTGTAAGAAGAAGAAGGAAGGAAGGAAGGAAAGAAGAAGAAGAAGAAGAAGAAGAAGAAGAAGAAGAAGAAGAAGAAGAAGAAGAAGAAGAAGGGGATGAAATAGAGGGTTATACGTGTTTTCAGCAACTCCAAATTCAACTACACCTCGATTCCGTTTTCGATGCATGTTATTTAATAGATCAATGGGGTAAGTTTGCATCGAAGTGATAGGCAAAATCATTTCTGTTGCTGGTAAAAAAAAGACAATTTTGTTACAGTAACCATGAAGTTACGTTTTCGCTAAATAGGTATGTTGAAGATAAATCAGTAAATCAAAAAGGGTTAAAATTTGGATCATCACGATATCATAATACTTTCATATAAATCAAACAAAAATCTTCCCATCTTCTAAATATAGTAATATTCGGTGCAGAAACAAACAGGTGAGTACCCCTTCCAACTTCAGCATCTTCAAAAGTGATCGCTACGATCAGAAGTTCTACACTTGGTCATTACTTCAATGCGTTACATCGCAGACAAACGATATGTCTTTGGATATTCCTCTTTCACACTCGAAAGAATGATCTTGTAGGATTCGTAAGCGACCATAGCGGCGTGGAGCCCGTACAGTGTGGCAAACGGCAACAGAAGGGCGTGGAACGTACTACCAATGGTGGGACCAAAGTATGCGTTCAGTACAGAACAGGTTTCATAGGTGGTACTGTCCATTAACCACTGCGCTACATTCAGTACGGCCATATATGTGAGGCATACCAGTGTCAGCTTTATCTTGGGGAGCCCGTGGATGACTTGCCGCTGGACGATGAGCAAGAAAAGTGTCATCATGCAAACTTTGAAGATCCCGAAAATGGAGAACGCCACCGCGAACGAAGATGCGGCGAGTTCGTCGGGTGTCATCGAATGAGATCGCGATAAGAGACCGATCGCCGCCACCAAGCGAAATATATTCAAGCTGAAGATCCCACAAGAGCAAATCAGGAGAAGAATATCGTGACTTTCTAAGACACCTTGAAGGAGAGAACCTCTGAGCTTTGTTGGAAAATTGCTGATGCTTCTTGTGACGAGAAACTGGCGCAAACACAGGAGGATCATTGGAAAGCAGAAGGCCATCTGGCAACACCACTGCACGTATACTTTGGTACTTCTTGTTAAATGACCAAAGTTATTGGACAGTATGAAGTGACTCAGTCCGACGTAGACTGCTCCAGCTACGACAGATATCGCTAAAACTTGGTTTGAAACATGTCGAAGATCTGCGACAATATTTCTTGAGAGCAATGATTGTCGTTCCCTTGCATTTATTGCTGGTGACGACGAGCGCCGAAAACATGATTTGAAAAACGATCTTACTCCCTTGCACCAGGTGTTGGATGAAATTGATTCGAAATTACGAAGGTCGCCGTTGTCAACAACACGGACTGCGAATTCTGGTACAATGGAGGTCCACATTTGCCACAGGACTGCGACGGCGATCGTTCCACATTCTATGTAAAATGGAGTCAACGTAACCATCGACTCATTCAAAAAATTTGCAAACGTTCCAGTTATGTTGCAAGGTTTGGCTGGTTTGTAATGTGGATTACCAATCATACCGCTGACCTCAATGATCATCTGCAATGCCGATATCCAGATAGCACCACCCAATAAAATGGCGACCGGGTAACAAAATGTAAATCTGTCCAGAAAAATGGCGTCGTGATAATTCTGGATGAAGGACATAAAGAGCGGTACGGCGCCTGTCAAAATGATATCCATTACACTTTGCCCAGCTATATGGAAGCTCGAACCCACACTTTGGGAGAGGCAAACGCCACTTCCAACGATCTGGACCGGGAGAGTGATTGTTGCTATGACACAAAAAATGAAGAGAACATTGACGAGAGCTTGGTTTGATTTGATATGCAAAAGCCCTGTCGCGGACTTATGGATCGAGTAATTAACTTGGTTGTCATGCTGCAACTGTGTAGCACCCAGTTGTGTTTCGGCGATGAATGTTGCAGGGCACGGAGTAGATGCCGACGATGTTGCGACTGGAGACCCTGTCTGTGAAGACTCCGTGCGCGGCGATAAAGATGGCGTCGGAGTTAGCGTCGAATATTGCACGGACGGACGGTCCTCTAGTCGCGTTGGGAAGGAGACGCCCACGGCGCGTGCACAATGGCGGCACCTCAGGGGCCAGAAGACAACTTGCTCTTTGTGGTATTTGGCTCTGTTCCGCATAAAATGGATAATCACAACTACGAGCAGAAAGACAACTACGGCTGTCAGGCAACGAGTAATGCTGAAGCTGACATCCCACTGAGACGGACCAAATCCGGGACTCAACGGCAACGCCGGGAGAATAGAAGCGCACACCCCCAAAGTCGAGAGAGCACATAGAAACAGAATACTGCTGTATCGACTTGTGTTCATTACGTTGTCGAGGCTGACATCCATTTTTCTGAGGGAGCGTCTACTACGTATTTTTAAACAAATATAATGAAATTTAATGTCTAATCTGAATCCACAACGGTATTATTTTAATGTCCAAATAATCGTCCACAAAAACTATCTAATGCTTGTTCTTTGATATTCCAGAAATGCGAACCAGTGAAATTCAAACTGAAAACCCTTGTGCATTATAGAAACATGTAGGTTTACGTGGAGAAATTCCAACAGTTAGAGTTCCATCCAAATCTCTAACAGTGAAGTAAATTAGTCCTTGCCAGGACAGATATATTATATATTAGTCTGAAATTGAGAGTACTAATTATTGGACGAGGAGATAGTTCCGGATATTGTTTTGATATTGACTGGCGGAAAAACTTAATTGACATATCGCGGATATAACAACAAATACATGATCTCTATGATTTGATATCGGTTTCGTTGATTTGAGTGATATTGTTATGTTGGGAAATATTTTGAGAATAGGCCTACGTTGTGGTGAGGAAGGAATACTATTGAAATATTATACTTCTGTTTGGAAGGGAATGAGAGGTCGTGCGTTATGTAGACACACAGAACAAGATAAAAATAGAAAAGGATGGAAATCGTATATGTGTGGGCGTCAGATGTATATTTCCAAATGTGGTAAATCTTTGGCGAGTCCCCAGGAGTGAACTTTCCTGAGAAAAATTATGGCACAGAAACATTGTAGATAGGAATCCATGGGAAAGGATTAGAGTGTGATCAGTTAATGTCACGGACGGACATTTAAAAAAATGACCATTATTGAAAGCCTAAGGAAAGTTTTAGCATTATTCAGTACATCTACTGATAGCCTCTACAATAAATCATACAACAACCCTTCATATCTAGTCATTTTTTCCTTAGACCTTCAGTAATGGTTATTTTTTGGAAGTGTCCGTCCGTGACATTAACTGATCACACTCATTAATAAAAATGGACTAATATTAATATTTTACGGGATTTAAAAAAAAAAAACATGTAGGCCTGCTCGATCAGACACAAACGCAACAATATATTGGATCCAAAATCCTATTAGAAATTATATTATATATTGTGATATGATATGATGATATGATATGATATGATATGATATGATACGATATGATATGATATGATATGATATGATATGTGATATAATTACATAATTGTTACATCTTTAATTTGATTTGATTTGTAATAAAATGATTTATATATATAATATAATATATATTAAATTTTTATATTTTAAATAAAACTGAATAAATAAATATAAAATAATACACGATAATATAACTGAAGTATATTATGTAATATAATAGAATATAAAATAAAATAATACATTGTAACATAATTCTAATATAATATATGGATATGTCTGTCGGTGTTTGTGAGTGTTTGTGGAAATAAGATAAATATATATAATGAAACCAGTAAAGGCTATTTTATTATTTGTTATTGACCTAGTTTTGTTTTCGATACTGTTAATTGTTTATTACAATGGACACACACTTATGAGACCACAATATTAACAAGCAGGCGAGTGCAAGTTTGTTCAGGTAACGTGCACTGTTAGATACGAAGTGTTTAACGTGAGTATTCCACAACATAGGTAAATGAGTCATTTTGATTTTATGATCAATTGTAATTATTTGAATCTATTACCATTCACACGTAACCATTGTATTTAGTGTAAACATTAGTTTCAAACACGGGAAATATAACCAGGAAGTGCACATTAATTCTTGACCAAAATAGAACTGGAAAAGCAAATGATTTATTTTCAAAAGATAAATCAACATAACAAGAACTAAAGAAAATGCACAAATGTCACAAAAACTATAGACTAAATTTGAACTATGGTAATGTTTAATTCATGTCATATTTTTCCCTACCTTTGATGGTACTTCTGTGTTATTGTTATTCTTTTTATTTCATTTCATTTATTTTCATTTCCAAACATAAAGTAAATCAACATAACAAATTGACATAAGGGGAAGCATAGCATAACATTATTTCAATTTCTTTTGTTAAGAGTTAAACTTGACGCGCTGCACCTGACCGTTATTGATCCAGTGTTGTGTTTACGTCATACGAATTCTGGTGTTCGGAGATAATTCACATCTTCGGGTTTTATCCTGAGAGTTCGTACTTTCAACCCATACAGCGCTTTACATTGTAATCAAATTCAAAATACTATTCTTCATAGAACTTCCTCTGGGAATGTTTGAAAACGGAGAAAAGTGCATAAATTACATGAAGATATCGTGGTGTACTGGAGCAGAGAGGTTGCGTTTCGACTTTCGCCGAGCTTAGATAAAACGCTCTTCTTCGCCGTCTTCGTCGTCTTCTTCTTATTAGCATCAATATTATCATCATCGTCGTCATCGCCATCATTATTATCATCATCATCATCATCGCCATCATCATCATCGTAATCATCATAATCGTCGTCGTCATCATCATCATCCTTATTATTATGTCCATGACGTATTTTGACATTGTCCGTCTTCATCAACATGATCACATGCATTTCGGATTCGAACCATGTGCTACATTGTCAACGTGGTTACTTCCATAATTTCAGAATGAAACTTTGGAGCCTTAGAGAAAAAGTGATTTAAAGTGACGGAATAGCAGATAAATGCACTCTTTAGAGTGTGATTCAACTATTTTAAGAGTAAAATTCCGCTCTTTATTCTTATTTTCTTCATCATCATCATCATCATCATCATCATCATCATCATCATCATCATATATATTTTGACCATGTCCGTCTTCATCCACATGATCACAAGCATTACGGATGTGAACCGTGTGTTAAATTGTCACGGTGGCTATTTCCATCATTTCAGAATGAAACTTTGGAGCCTTAAGAGAAAAAGTGATTTAAAGTGACGGAATAGCAGATAAATGCACTCTTTAGAGTGTGATTTCAACTACTACTTT
>JZLH01S0263269.1:8857-21841 GCA_001188425.1 Eucidaris tribuloides | reverse complement strand
ACACATACTATACATCACTATACTTTAATCAATAACTACACATTGTTGAAATAAGTGTAAAATTCTTAATTTTATTTCATTTCTTCAATATTGTCCAGAGTAACAAATTTTATCATTCCAACAACAATTCACTGTAACTAATACAAAACGTACTGATTTAGACTAAAAATGATTCATATCTGCATAAGATGAAGCTGCAAATTACATCCCATACATAGTATTCCTCAATTTACTAAACAAAAGTCGAAGTTGACAAAATGTCACAAAACCTTTGTGTAATAGAAACATTGTCTGGTAACTTTATGGGGAATTCCAGAAATGTTTAATGTTCAACTTCATGATGAGCTTTTTTGATAACTTTATGGGGAATTCCAATTAATTTTCATGTGCAAGTCAAGTTCTTGGTGCACAAAATTTGGTTCCATTATCATGTGTACATGTATGATGTCACAGTCTCTTTGTGAGCATATCATGTTGACGGAAATTTACATGAAGTTAAAATCAATATTTTTGTTTAAGATTGTAAAGATGGATGTCAAAATTTGGCCAAAGAATAAGTTATGAACAAAATTATGAATGTTGTCTGTGTATTTTATACTTTGTTAGATACCCTTCTCATTTTGTATCAACTACAAAGGAAAAGAATATTCATTTATGTTGAAAAAATACTTAGATATAAATAAATCTATTCTAATAGAATACCTGAATTTAATTTAATAGTTTAATATTTAAAGCAGTACATGTATAGAGATGATTTGTACTCTTTTAAAACTTATTAACTACAGCTTGCAAAAATATCATTTTCTACCTATATTTCATAAATATATGCACAAATCATTTCCTCATTTGGTGTTAACCTAACAATATAGCCAAGTTTAATGTAAGTGCAAGTACCCTCCCTACTCAAAAGTATTGCAACATACACTATAACGCATACATTTTGAGTTGAAGGGGTCTTTCTGTAATGATGTCTTAATGAAGTTTATTATTGGAAAATAACAAATTATTTGAAAAGAAATCAATGAATATAATTTCTCCTTTCTTTTCCAGGGCGGAGAGATTATCAAATGCAGGCACAACCACGACAGAGGGGCTGAAACATAAAATTTTACATTTTTTGGCCTCCCTGTAGGGGTGGGGTCTTTATTCACTCTAGCATTGTAGTTCGATTTCATATTTGCCGTCAAACTGTTTTGATGGTTTGGAAAAACTTCTTACTAACAAAAAATGCCAATATGCGCCTTTGATGCGGTCTCAGAAAGAAGACACCACGCCGCAAAGAGGAAAGCGCCTCCTATCTTCATAAGACAGTGAAATAGGAGAATAAGGCTACCAGTGAAAAATGATGGTATTTTCTCCACATTATTGTATCCAATGTACTGAAAAGTCGCATGACGTAAATTTTAGGATGTTTACAATAGTAAATCGCCTTTACAATTCAGAAAGAATAAGAAATTATATCCTTAAAAGGTCTTGTTTAGAATATGGGGCGTTTCCTCCTTACCACTGTCTTATGAAGATAGGAGGTCATTTTCGTCTTCGAGGAGTGTGGTCTTCTTTCTGAGACCCCTTTAGAGGAACATATTGACATTTTTTGTTTGCTGGAAGTCTATCCAAACCATCAAAACCGTTTTATTGGTAATAAGAAACTGAATTACGATGCTAGTGTGAATTAACACCCCACCCCTACGGGAGGCGAAAAAGGGTTAAAGTTTTATGTTCCAGCCCCTCTGTCGTGGGCGCGTCTGCATTTGATAATCTCTCCACCATGGAAAAGAAACAAGAAACAATATTCATTGATGTCTTTTTAAATAATTTGTTAATTTCCAATAATAAACGCATTAGGACATCATTATAGAAAGACCCGTTCAACGTAAAATGCATGTGTTATAATGCATGTTGCAATACTTTTGAGTAGGGAGGGTACATGAGCAAATAGTCCTTTGTAAATACAGGCTCTCTTGTTTATTTCCTTAAATTTTGTGTATATTGTTTCACATTAGCAATGAAAGAATTAGTGTGTTTTAATTGCTTGTCATACAAAACATTGTGCAAAAGAAGCTGTACATTATCATTCATTTCATTTTTTTCTGTTTATATGTTGCTATAATGAAGTTGACATAGAAAATGATTCCTGGATCACTTAAAGATACACATTTCAATACAGTTGAGTTGCATAGGTAGTCATGACTTGTAGAACTGCATTACAGCAAATTGTGCCTAATACATTCCTGTATCAGCTAATTCTTATAGGACACTGGTTTGCGACATATAACACTCAATGCTTGTGACATTTTTTAACGTGGTTTGTAAATCGTAGCAGTAAATGAGGGATAGTTTACAAACACAGCTATTTAAATGATTCACAGTCAATAAAACACAGAGCTGTTGTCACCTTTACGTTTTTAAGAAAGCACTTCTACATGTTTAAGTAAAACACTGACAACATGGCAAATAAAATAATAGTGCTCTGACAAGCACAATCTTACTATCTTCATTAAAAAACATTTATACACGAGTTGCTGAAAGAATTTAAGCAGCACAAGACTGTACATACTGAGTAACCTAACCACAAATATATCCTGATGATGTATAAGTTATTTATTTACATCCATTTCATGTCCGTTTGATACCCATTCCAAAAAATATATATATGTTTGCTAAATATACATACATTTACTTTTCTTTTGCTTCATTATCTTCTAGATATACAAATACAAATTTGGAGTAAAATGTCCATATTATGTACATAGTATCTTGCATAAGATATTAAAAAACAAGCTCAATTAAAATTCAGATTTTCTATATCGGCAAGGTTTACAGTGGTAAACAAAACAAAACTATTTAATAAATGCAATGTGCCAACAGAGTAATACCCATAAGGTAACAAGCCGCATGTATATTACTTTGTTAGCAAGATTGTGCATATTATGGAACATTCATACTTCAGATTAGCACCTAACAAAATGTCAAACTACAATGTACAAAAACAAAAACAAAAAACAAAGTACTGTGACTTAAAAGAACACTGTCTTTGTACTAAGTTAACAATTTACACCTTATAAAAATACAGACAATTACTTGACATTAATAGTTGATACAAATATCTTTAAATAAAACAAAAACTACTGATATAAAAATACAGAAGTACTGTTACTTGCATAAACATGACAAGAGCACTGTGTTCATTCGATAACTACAAAGTTTACTTTGCAGAAATACTGGTAAATATGTTACAGAGACGAAATGAACAATAAAAACTAAAGGATTTATAAAATGGGTAGTTTTTCTCATTTTATAAACACATAATTATCACTTTGCAGAACAATCTCTTTGTCATTAAAGCCATTATTTCTAAAGCTGCCACCCAAACTGTTCCTCCTCACCGCCTTTGCTTGAATTCCACATTGATCACTACAAAAATGTAGACAAATACTCAACAAAGACAAATATCTTAAATAATATTTAAGACATAAAAAACTTGTATTTCTTACATTTTGAAAACAAATATTTCGCAGAGCACTCACTTTGTCATCAAAGACATGATTTCTATAGCTGCCATCTTTGTTGATTTCCACAATATTCACATTGCAGGAATATGGACAAATAATTCACACAGACAAAATAAATTCTCTAAACACTCAAAGCACTCTCAGAGCTGTCAACATTCACGTTTCAATCAGCGAGATTTAAAACAGCAATCAATAAATAAGAGCACTAAATAACATACAAGGGGTGAGGTGCTCAGTAAATTTTCCAGAAATCCCAAACAGAGTTTTTGTTTGTTTGTTGTTTTTTTTAGGGGGAGGGGGTAAACACTCCCTCATTGGTCAGGAAAGTGTCACCTCATTTACGATTTTGTTAGGTAAACTAACGGACCCTTTGTGGGGCTTGTTCAATTCTTGGCTCTGAATGTACAACAGGTAAGACCTTTCTTTTGCTTGACTTGTCACCCATCAGTACTCACACGATCCTGTCAGGTACAGGCCCCCCCCCCCCCAAGTGAAAAAGTTGTAGCAGGCCCCTGTTTAAAACTAGTTAAATATCACATTTTACCTCCCTAATTTACTTTACAGAGCGCCCCTTTCGTCATTAAAGTCATAATTTCTGTAGTTGCCACCCAAGCTTGTTCCCTCCTTCACAACTTCACCATTCTCAACAAATTGCAGTGATTATTACATGCATCACAAAAAGTGAATATGATTTAAACCAGAGAAGTACTCAAATTTGTTTGCCAAGACGTGAGAAGCTAAGTAAATTTTCTGGGAAGCCCATGCAGGCTTGGCAACTCTATATTTTGTCTGTAAAAACGAGTAATATTTCACATTTTACCCCCCAAAATTACTTTACAGGGCACTCCCTTCGTCATTGAAGTCATAATTTCTGTAGCTGTCACCCAAGCCTTTTTTTTCCTTCTTCACCGTCCTTCTCAGAGCAATAAATTACATGTGAGATGTCAAAAGTTCAATTTATTTTCCGGGAGGCCCACACATTGCAGCTCTACATTTTATCAAACAAATAGTAATATTTCACATTTTACCCCCAAAAATATAACTTTACAGAGCACTCTCTTCGTCATTGAAGCCATAATTCCTGTAGCTGCCTCCCAAGCTTGTTTCCTTTTTTACCGTTCTCAACTTATAAAAACCAGAGCAATATTCAAGCTTGTTTGCCAATAAGTGAAACTCAGTAAAGTTTTTGGGAAGCCCATACATGGTTGGTAGCTCTACATTTCATTAAAAAACTAGTAATATTTCATGTCATACCCCAAAATATTCCTTTACAGAGCACTATCCTCATCATTGAGGCCATAATTTCTGCAGCTACCACAAAAGCTTTTTTTTCTTCTTCACCACTATCCTCAGAGCAATAAATTATATGTGAGATGTATCAAACTCAGTAAATTTTCTGGAAAGCCCATACAGACTTTGCAGTTCTACAGTTTATTTCAAAAACTATTATTCTTTCAAATTATACACCCCTACACCACTTTACAGGGCACTCTCTTCATCATTGAAGCCATAATTCCTGTAGCTGCCCCCTAAGCTGGTTTCTCTCTTTACCGTCCTCCTCACCCTTCGTTCCTCAATCACGTCCGCGTCGCCATCTTCGTCGGCCGCGGAGTCATCCACGTGAAGGGTAAACTCTCCTGTACGGCTGCCACTCTCTGATGAGTTGGTGGAGAGGGTACGTGATGCCACTGAATGTCCGTCACCACCGCTGTCACGCAAGACCTGACATTGTAACAAATAATGAATAAGAATAATCATATTTTAAACTGATGTTTAACAGTCACTTGTATTCTGTCATCACCACTGTGGCACAAGACAGGGCATTAAAGGGCAGTGACATGATTGGAAGAAATGAAAAATGCCTCTAAAATTAAACTGGTGGAAAGATATATACCAATGTATACACCACCTGGACTGTATCACCTGGCTGGAAGGATTTGTCTTGAATTTGTTTACTTAAGGAGAATCAAAACATGAACATACTAGCATTTTCTTTCTCTCGAGGCCCGATAGAAATAGACTTTATAGAAAAGCTACACAACAGATTTGTTTGTCACAAGGCATACTGATGGAAGTTATTGTAGAATGAGTCAACATTTGAATACCAAATTTTCACAGTAGAATCCTCGCACAGTTTACTTAACTCTAGAATAGTTCTACCTCAAGTTGAGGACTACCTCCAATCATTATCTTTAATAGACGATATAGGTCTATCTTAAACACAATTGCAAAAAATTTCACTTTTAACCATGTACCAAAACTAAACTTGGGTGTTAACTAATTACTTTATTGTTTAAATATCGACTGAATTATTGATTAATTAATCTATTTATTTATTTTAATATATTTATTCATTTATTTTCTTATTCATTAATTTTTTATTATTCTTTTTTTTTTTTTTGGGGGGGGGGGGGGGTAGGGGGTAGGGTACCATCAGGATCAATAACCATACATACCTGGTAGGAATAGCTCCTCCCATGTGGACTGGATGACCCACTCCCAGAGCTGCCCTCATCTCGTATTGCCAGTCTGGTCTCGCCCGACTCTAGCATGTCAGCTGAAAAACACAAATCAATAAAATGTTGTAATGCTGTACCTTTCAATATATATCAGTTTGACAGGTTTTACCACCGGTTCTAGGACTACTCCCCCCCCCCCCCGACAACCTTCTCAGGGACAACTCCTAACTGACAGTTCCCCTAAAGGACAACAGCCCAAGAGGAATTTAACAACATTTCCTGTTTAACAACTGAAGTTGCTCTTGGGCGAGTAGTCTTCCACAGGAGTTGCCAGGGGAGTTGTCGGGGTGGGTGAGGTGGTATCCTCCAGGGGAATTGTCCCGATATGATTTTCGGGTAACAGACAAAGCTAATTGCATGTAGCATACAAAATACTATACAAATACCAACCACAAGGTGATTTCCATGTTTGTTTACTCAATTAGATATGGATGACTCGTGCATAAAAAAGCAAAACCAGGAACCAAATTTCTGAAAACTCAGAAATCTACATGTCTATTACTGTGTATGAGTGAACGGTAAGGTAAGACCAAAAGAATTATGTAATATAGTTAGAAGGGGGAAAGAAATTGTTAAATTTATCAGTTTAATCATCTCATTCATAGAGTGCTATCAAATATACATCATATCAAGACACATTTAAACAAAAACAAGTTGAGATGATATCATCACAAAAGCTGGTATAAGAAAAGATGTGTATATGTGATAAAACCACTGCAAAGGAAAACACATTTTTGTTAATAAACATTTTGCTATAGTAAGTCAAGAACAAAAGACTGCAAACTACAAATTATGTGATTAGGCTCTGAAACTGCAAAATTCAGGAACACTGCAAATAAAAATCATGACTGGTATGTATCATAAATTTTCAACTGTTACAAAATTACAAGAGTCGTAGCACTTTGCAGAATAAGTGTTTTGAACTGATGGTAATTTGGGGGTAGGATGCAAACACACCCTTCTCCATAGTCTGTGACTTAGCATTTTAAAGTGTGTGTATAGGATCAGATGCTCCGACAAATACTAAACAAAATAAGAAAATAATCCTGAAAATCTCAAACCCTGATAGTGGCCACACAAGAGAAGTGCCAAAAGATACAACTGGGAGGGCATCATCATATATACAAGTGAATCTGGGACTATACACTTCAAACTATGTGTACAATACAGTGGTCTGTGAAAAAAAAAATGTGTGACAGTGTCTTAGATAATAATTCCATTGTCCAGATAAAAAGAAATAATCTCTAACTTGCGAAGAGGAGAAAAAGAATGTGAATTGTGCTGTGACAAAGCATGTCTGCCGAGTGAAAAATCAAGTTGCAGTCAAAAAATAGAGTGAATCAATTTCAGTTGATGTTTTCAAATCACTGTGGGTGCTTATAACCAAATGTACCTGATAAGACAGACTTAGGTTGGTCTCCCATCGATAATTTGATATCGCCAGAATCCAAAACTACTATCTGTAATGAAACTGATTGGGACACAAGAATATGGGGTAATGTACATGCACTAGTCTCATCTGCAAAAGGAAATACTGTAACTGACACAGAAATATATAATACAACACACATTATACTATTATTGTTAGTCATGTATCATTTGTTATTTCTGCACGTTTACATGATTTTTTTTCACTCTTTTTATATAAAAAAAAGCTAAACAAATGAATACATATTATTGACACATTAAATCATTAAAACTGTATCAACAAAACAAAAACACACTGCAAACATACTGCTTATGCAAATTATTTTATTTTCCAAACAACAACATGGATGATATCAAATTCACTCTGTAATACACATTCAAAAAGTTGAATAACATCCTTTCATATACAATTTATATTATAGTTACCCCACAGCCTACCCATTTTAATTTCTCAAAATGTTTCATAGTAGGGCGTTTAGTGAATAATCAAGTTTTGGAAGAATAGCAAAAGGAACTTTAAGCCATAATTAGTTCAAGTCTGAAACATGACCGATTTTACCAATATTTTGAGAAAATAGATTTCCAAACCCAACATGTACCTCTGGGACTGTCTGGAACTGTAGTATTTTTATCTTCGATGAGTTTCTGTTTGTCTTTCATTTTGAGAGTTATGTCACCAGAATTCAACAGCATGATTTCACCTTTCAAAAATGAAAAAAAAATAATAATAACCGATTTTATTGCTTTAATCAATCTTAAAGGTATTGACTAACATTCACCACAGTTAAAAATTCTGAGCCACATGATTCCCCATGCTACCAGTGTCTTTGATGAGGTCTAAAAATGAAGCCCTGAAAAAATTGCATTTCAAAATGATTATTTAGTGCTTTAAAAAAGTGAAAATCGCAGATTCTTGCCCATTTCCTCCATAGACTTATGTGTGTACACCTATGCTTATTAAAATCGCCCTGTTTTATGGCAGTGTAACTTTCCAAACTTCTGTATTCTAGGGTGTTTATTTGTCCATTTGAATACTACTATGTAGATCAGATATCAAAGTTTGACAATTTTTTAAATTGAAGCTCCACAATGTTAGCTTATCAATATCTTTCGAATTAAAACTTTATGTAAAATAAAAACATATTTCAAGTTTATGTCACTATCCACCATTGTTTGGTTATATGTACAAAGTTTTTGTTGGCTATTCTTATGATTTTGGAAGGTAATTGCACAATATTGTTGGACATAATTTTATTCAGCATTTCTTCCTCCATTTGTTTGTAGATATTTCTATTTCCATGGGGAGAGGGGGGGGGGGGGGGAAATTGCATATACCAATTGTTGACCCAAATCTGAAAGATCGTTCCATTTCACATATTTTTATTTTATCATGTACGTGTATATTTATAGTTTCATATTTGTGTAATTCATTGTATATAACGCAGGGCTCCCTTGTAAAGCAGGCCTATTTGGCACTGAACGGGACTACCCTGCTTTTAAATAAGACGTTAATAAATAAATAAATAAATATTCAGGTTCTAGCATTTTTAAACATTTCACAATGATAATGCACAATTCTACTTGTCGTAAGTATCTTGAACATTAATTAAAACTATCATGCACAGGAATTAGTATTGCTAATATAGACAGGCAGAGAGGTTGAAAATGTAAAGTAACTACATAAATCATGACAGTGTTTAAAATGAGATTTACACAATTTTCAAAGAGTTTAAGTAAAAACAACTTATTAACACAAAAAAGTCACTATAGATCAGACATTTTAACAGCACTCATCATACCTCTTGTTGTTGGTGAGTTGTCCGGTGACACAGACTTTTCACCGAGTGAAAATGTTACATCACCAGAATTAAATAAAGTTATTTCACCTGAAAATAATGTAAAATTGGACAAAAAATTGTATTGATATAAAAATAACACCCATTATCAATAACTTTTATTTCATTATTAATTAATCAACTATTAATTTTATTATCTATTGCTGTTATCAATAACTACACATATTAATTTAGTAATTTTATTAATTGTTAAATAGTCTGTAACTTTATGCTTTTCGGATCTGCTCTAAACTGTGAAGGAAATTTTTATTTAAAGAATGATTACACTTTATTCACACAAAATAATCAAGATATGCTTCACAAAAAGGCAATAAATGTTATACACCAGTACAGACAATGCAGTGTGTGGACATTTTTGATAGTCAATTCAGGAGGAGACAAACAAGTTATCAACATCTAAAATATGTTCCTTCCGGCCACAAGTATGGAAATCTACAAGAAACAGGTGGTTTCAGAATTCTTTTTCTACCCTTCCACGACAATGAAACTTACATGGAAACTATTCAGCTGCACATGTGTTGACATGTTATGTTCTAATTATGGACAAATAGAATAGAATGCACAATTTGTTCCGTTGAAGAGTAGCCAGCTTTGAGCATGAAGACTTTTGATGTATACAAACTGAAACAGCATAATGAGATTGTATGGAATTGTACCATTAAATGACTAAGGATTTAAAGCACGGCAGTATACTTGTATAAACATCACAAACCAGTTTCTTTTAGAACAAATTTATTCAATGGACTTAAGCTTAATAAAGACGTTATTTTTTTGGTGGGGGGGGGAGGATTTTGTTGAATTTGTACTATTTTTGGCCATACTAAAAAGAAAAATTTAACATATTAAACTGATTATCTGATGATTTATGCAGATATTTAGCTGAAACAAAGTTGATATCAAATCATTTGAATATACCTCTTGGTCTTGTTGAACTAGAACTTGCTAACTTCACATCACCACCATCTGTTAGCATGATTTCTCCTTGAAATAGAATGTGGTTATTGTGAAGTAGAAAAAAATATAAAAATCTCATTTCATGATCATATTATTAGATTCAACAAAATGAGAAAAGCTTATCAGCAAAGAAGCCATTTGTGAGCTATGATGACAAATATTTAAATTCAAAGAGGGTGATTTTAGAATCATTCTTATTCAAAAATATATGCATAACTTACCAAAATGATCAAAATGGTTGTCAAGTATTTTTAATATTTGAAAAACTTTAAAACAATGTCATTAAACCTTACTTCTTTTTACAGGCTTTGTGGACTCTGTTGGAAGTGGATAGTTATTTAAATTTGCAAAACAATGATGGTCCTTTTTTTTATTCTGGGCACTGTTAATGACTGGAAGAAAGGTGCAACACACAGCAAGCATTATATTTTATTTGAATCGCTACATGAAATTATTTGATTACCTACATGAACTAGTCTTCTTTATTCCAATCACATGTTTCCCCTAATAGCATGTTCTATTGTAAACATCACAAATAAGTCAGTCCCATGAAATGAGGCAAATGAAGAACCATATCATTACATCTATATTTATTTTGCATGGAAGTGCAAGTTTTCCATTTATTAAGTTATGTAAATTTTGAAAATGGAGGCTTAGGAATAATTCAAAGGAAATGTTTAATTACACAAAATTAGGGGCAAACATGATTTGTGATATTCCTAATAGTCACTGAAGCATGCATTCCTGATGTGCATAACACAGAAAATATAAACAGTGCATAATTCAAGTTATGTGAGGAAAACTAGAGTCAAATTGCAGGAAACAAAAGTAAAATGAAGCAGTCGTGTAATTCAAAAACAATGCATCAGAACATAGTCACAAATTACAGTTACCAACCATTTCTGATAGTAACAAAGAAATCAATGAGAGATAATCTACTTAAAAATATCAAAGTGTACAAACAACAACAAGGAATCCTCTATCAGAATTAGATGTTGAAGAACAGAATATAAACCACAGACAAGGAATAAATATACTGTATACCTGTGCATTGAGAAATTGAACATTAAGAAAAAAATAAACCACAAGCTACGAGTAAAACATACTACATGTAGCAACCAAATTGTAGTGACAATATTAGTTATTATATACCACATTCATATATTCTTGTTCATTGATTGGTTAAAAGTATGTCACGTGATTAAAAATAAACACACTATTCTGTCAGTCTAGGAGCGGAGAGTACATAGTAAAGTACTATCGGACTCTCATGACTCGTATCGAGTCCCATAGTACATTATCGAGTCCGATAGTACATTAAATCTGTCAACGATGAGGGCGCTATACTATTTGCCCCACCCGCGACCGACTAGCTAGCTCGACAGCTCGCGACGCGATTTGACCTTATTGCGTGCGTGCATTCATGCAGCGTTTTGCTGTGCTAGCGAATTATTATATTCTATTCTTTTATTAAATAATTTTATGTGTTATCATGTAGATCTAATCATACTTTTAACCAATCAATAAACAAAAATATATGAATGCAGTATATAAAACAAATATATTCTGCCATTAGAGGGTCTGGTTTAAAAGTATGGTTCCTCGGTGACTGCAATAGTACTATTTTGCTTCGGGGCTGCGCCCCTCAGCAAAATAATACTATTGCAGTTACCTCGGGGCCCATAGTTTTAACCAGACCCTCTAATGGCAGTATATATTTGTATACTAGAAAGAAAGGGGAGATCAAAGTGATAAATATCAAAGCACACACACTCCACATGCTACCTTGAGGGGAGGAAGAAGTGCTGGCAGATATGGGTACATCTGCCAGCTCATGATGTTGTTGATGATTAGGTTTGGAAATTCCAAACTTGACATCCCCTGCACTTGTGAGAGTTAGTTCTCCTGAAAACAAAATATGTGATGGGAAAGAATGTGAAAAGATTGTATTCAAAATCCTGCAATAGAAGTGATGGACTTGGTGTTTCAGGAAGATTGTACCATACCTGCCATTCTCCCGACATGAAAAATCTCACTGATAAAGATAAAAAATCTTATTCTCAATGCAAATTAAAGGTGAAAATCTTACAATGTCAAAACCACATAGTATAAGTATACTGCACGTTCTCCAAAAATAAAATCTTACTAAATCTGATAAAATCTTACTGGTTGGCAGGTATGTTGTACAAAAAATTAAATTGAATTCTTACAGTAAAATAATGTTCGAAAAATATTTACAGGAGTTATACATTTTTGTAATTTCCATGTCTGGAAAGTCAAGTTAGTGAACAAAGCCAAGATCAAAGTTCATGTCTACAATCTAACTTTATGAATACATAATAAATGGATTGTATTCATGTTTTTTAAGGGTAATGCTTTTGTCAAAAAAGTGAACAATCTAAATCTACTAAGGACATATTTCAAGTGTGCAATAGCTACATGTAGCCAAGCAGCCAGATTTATCAAGAGAAGTTGGAATTTCTCTCTCCCAGAGTGTCATATACAGAGACGTTGGTGATCATGGCGTGCCACAAATCTCTGTTCCTAGCCTTTTAAATCAGCTCCACCTTCCACTGACCTGCACCTCTCTCTGCAATCCATGCATTCAGACTGGTTTAATATTTGCTTTTAAAGTTTGGGGACTAACTTTGTTTTATGGACAAACAAATATGTACATGATAAACTGATTTGGCTTGTTTACTCATTTCATCATAA
>JZLH01S0263242.1:17423-31476 GCA_001188425.1 Eucidaris tribuloides | reverse complement strand
TGTGTCTGCGTGCGTGTTTGTGTGTGTGTGACTTTGCTTCTGAACAAAGCATATGCAATGCCTTTCATTTGGTACTTTCAATTCATTCTTTCATAATACTGTACTTTGGCGCAAATCGATTTTTGCACCATCGCAAACAATGCACAATGCCTCATGTTCATCCAAGCGTGAACACATATAGTACACGAAAATTATACCAAATGATTACGTATAAATCACTCTTTCCAAACATATATGATAACCTATCATTCATATCTGATTTTGAAAATTATTAGCAATTTCTTAACGGTTAACTTTTTTTCGACTCACACTGTAGTTCACTTAATTTAGCGCTCCATACTATTCATTATTACGTCACGTTGAAGTTAGCCACGCCCCGACCTCTACTTTAGCTCATCGTTTGCTACCCCCAGGCCCCAGCAGAACGGTGATTTCGTGGTGTGTCTATAGTGGTCATAGAAGCTCCGAGAACTCAATTTTGAGAAATTGTTGAACACAATATCAAAAAGCACAAGATGGGAGTATGTTTCAGAAGTTGTGTCATTTTCCCATTAATTCATCTTAATACACATTGTCAGTTTTGCAAGGGTGACGAATGCTATTTTGTTTTCTTCTGTTAACGGCGACTTTTCCTGATTTGTTTAGTTCACGTTTGTCGCAAAGTTTCGTTAGTTAGTAGTTAACAGTTACTGAGCGCTATAGAGCGCAATAAATAAATATACATATGCATACATAAATCAATTAATCAATCAATCCATACATACGTAAATAAATAAATAAATAAGTAAATAAAATATAAGTAAAAAATATAATAAAATGAAAAAAATAGTTACCTCTGTAGACATGTCTGCAATTCTATAATGGATGATGTTCGCAATGTAAATAAGGCCTAATTCATTTCTTTTTTCATGAGAGAGAGACTGTAACTTGTCTTTTGTTCTAAATTGAGTTTATTTAACAGATTTTAAATGGCATTACTGTGTTTCTAATACTTGTTTATATTTTACATGTTATATTAGTGTATACATTTGCTCATGTGTATATCGTATTTGGTATATTTTTAGATTATATAAATTCTCATCGCTTGCATATTGTCATGGGTGGCCGTACTATAAGGTTTTTACTCCTTTCTGGCTGTTTCCCCTCGATTTTGTGTTTTACACGTAAAAATGTTATGATTATGTTTGATTATGTACTTTTGTATTCTTCAGGAAATGAAAATTAATTTAAAAAAAGTCAAAAATGTATATGTACACAGTTTCGAATGTTCATTTTCTTGCCGTCTATTTTTAGGGTGATAAAGAAATACGTGTCACTCTTGTTTCTACAGCATAGGGCCCTCTTTTTTGGTATAATTACTGCATTGTTGTTTCGAATCATATCATCGATAATCTGGAAATCTAGTTTCATTTTATTTCACTTTTTTGTTGCAAAAATAACATTTTTAATTTCATTGCTCGAATATGATTTTGTATCAATCATAATATAGTTTTCCCGTCATTTTCACACACTTTTGGCATTCCAATTTGTTAGCCACATCATTGCAATTCAAGTGAAATAGAATGAACCGTGACACAATTTCGTTTTATTCAATTGACATTCGATGATGCATTTATATGAAGATTACGTTACTCAAAGAATGTGTCCAATCTCTAAGCATACATATGTGCTTTCATTTCACGTGGTTAAAAAATTGTGGGTTATTCCACGCATTCATATTCAGGAATGTGCAACCGTTTAATAAATGCCACATATTTATTTCCAACGTCACAGCTAACTGATCAAGTATACTTCTCGGTAGAATCTCTCTGGGGGTACACATCCACACACAAACACACACACACACACAGCATCATCACACATCACAGCACACCCCACACACCACACACACACAACACACCCACACACACCCACATGATATCTACTGCATTAACGTATATCTATTATATATTATATATTATATATATATTTAATTAAATATATATAGTATATATAATATTACAGATAAGATATATAACATATTACGTATAATCTTGGCTATGATATCTACTGCGTAGCGTCACACACACAACACACCACACACACACACACACACTACACACACACATTTATTCTACGCATACTATGTATATATATATATATTATATTATTATTATACAGGGATGATAGTATACTAAAACTGGATGAGTATCTAATATATTACGGTGTGTGTGTGTGTGTGTGGTGTGTGTTGTGTGTGGCGTGTGTGTGGGCGTGCGGCGTGCTGGTGGCTGTGTGTGTGTGTGTGTGTGTGCGTGGTGCGTGCGGTGTTGTGTGTGTGTTGTGTGTGTGTGTGTGTTGGTCGTGTGTGTGTGTGTGTGTGTTGTGTTGTGATGGAGAAATGATTCAGAATAGAAAAACAAAACAAAGATTACATCAACAAAGTAAATGGGGGACAAGTTTTTAAATAGAATTTCTAAATCAATAAACAGATTACACGTAAATGAAAAAAGAAACTGTAAAATCGAGCGCAGATAACCTCTTGACTTTTCGATTTGAAATTGAATAATGAATACCTGAATACATGATTTTTTTTAACAAAATGAACGAGGCAAGTGCGTTTATGAAAAGCTAAACTGATAACTTGAAAACATCCAACTTGAAATTGAAAATTCAGTTTGTCCGGATTCATTAAACGAGTTGAATTAGAATATTGATAAGTTAAAATGAGTGAAAAAGTTGCGAAAATGACCAGGAAAACCTATATTATCAACTCAATATCGATCAATTACATCGATATACAATGATTGATATTAATGTGCGTGCGCTGCGCGTGTGTTCTCGAATGTAGGGGCAGTAGGGCTCACTTCTGGTACACCATGCGCGTGTATGGACTTTCAAAAATGTACCCTAAAGAAGTAATTATCTGTGGATTTAAGAATACCCTAAACAAGTATTCAAGTCTGAAAAGACACCCTTTTATAGTAACATTCTGTTAAAATTATACCCCTTTTCCATAATTTTGGCAAATTTTGATACCCTTTTCAATGTACGCGAGTACATCGCTCGACCGTGAAAATACTGAAAATCATAAACGCGTCAAACACTTTTATGAAGATCTAAACATAGGTGTTTCATAAAAATGTTTTTTGATGCGTTAAACGCATTGATCAGTAAACATTTTCAACACCTAAATACACTTTAACTTGATTTTGATTGCATCATATTAAACATGTTCATGAGTGCAAGTGTTCATAAAGTGTTCCAGAAATAAACGCGAACTAAGACAAGCTTGCTGGGACATCAACACAACGTGCTGATTCACGAAAGCACCCCGCTCAATAATGGACCAGTCCGTGTCATCTTTATGACGTCAAACCATAACAAACCGAGTAAAGGGACAAGTCAAAATGGATGTCGATCAAGCGAACCCGGCGATTTCGCCAACACTTTGTGCCCTTCCCGACGACAAAATGAAGGAACTTGAAAGAGAAGCTGCGATAAGATCAAGGGAAGAGCGTCTGAAGAGTATTCTGAGCCCGATTGAGGGACTTATTATGAGTATACAGAGCTTGTTGGTGTGGGAAAAGACACAACCTAGCGCAGTCATGTTTTTGTGTGTCAACGGGGTCTTCTGGTAAGTCTGTGTACAGTATAACATACAGTTAACAGTTTACAACACGCGTAGAACGTGGAGACACGGTGCACATTCCACGTCTTGTGTGATTGTGAGATGCACACAAGATCGAGATCTGAAGATCGAGCTGCAGACTAGCGTTCCGGGGGTGGGGGGGGGTGGAACTTATCCTGGTATAATATACATTATAAACTGATGCTTTCAGCCCTTGCTGCTTGTCAGTGTATTCTATATAACCAAATAAAAAAAAAAAAAAAAAATAAAACTATGCAGAGTTGCCAATCCAAGTGAATCAATTTGCGTGAGACACTAGAAACCATTTCTAAAAGCGTGACATGAGATGATAGAAATACATGAAAAATCAAAATATTTGTGAAATTGTGTGACTCCTGTTTATATTAATTATTGTGCGTTGACGTTGTGTGAGAGTTGGCAGCTCTTTTGTTAGACCGGCGATATTGAGTTTTCCAGTTTTTCAGGCATTTACATTATGATCTCAATAGATATTTACATCCTCAGGTACCTTGTGTAGAGAGTGATACTAGGACAAGGTACCTGAAAAATATCTGTCAAGATCTTACTGTATACTGTAATTGTGTAAATGCCTGAAATACGTTGGCAGACTTGATGTACAGGTCGAAGCCTTCAGTCTACTTTTTTGTATGAATACGAATGTATATGAACATTACCGAGTTGAGACCCACATTTTTCATCACATTCATGATTTCAGAAGCCACGGTCTAGTTAATTTATATATATTATAACTTTTTCATTTTCAAAGCTGCGAGGAGACCCCTTTGCCAATCTTTCTTCCAGTACATCTTGTTTTGCATTCATCAAAGATTCCCGAAAGGCTACACCAGAGCACCATACTTCTGCTTCTACTTCTGGCCCGGCCACTTGCCAACCCTCACCCTCTTGCCAAGTCTTGCTGAGCGAGTTTTTCAGTAGCGCATATTTGTGTCAAAGCAGGCATTTTCAGTGAATCATTTCAAAGAGTAATAGTATAACTTTTAGGTTATTTTTCACATTTTAAACCATTTTTTTTCTAGATCCCCCTATTCTCGACTTTGACGTGACATGTAGGTATCACATTCAAAGAGAATACACAGTACTGGTTGATTACTTGCAGAACAACATCATTTTGATATCAGCTGCTTTCAAACCTGTGAACAGATGGTATTCTAAAAATGTCACTGGGCAATTCCACACGGTAACGGCGTGACATTGCAGAAAAAAATACACTTTCATCTTGTCCTCACAACCACAAATAATTTGTTGGACTGATTATTTCTACCCATACCAGTACCTTTTGGCATAGTTTATCTGAACCATGTATCAGATGAGAAAATAATCTAATTGTTTTCGAATAATTAAGTAATTCAAGGCAGCGTAACGGCGTGACAGCCAAAAGACATGATTTCTGAGACGTAGATAAAACATTTTCTTCAAATTCCGTGCTCCCATGAAAGATTTCAATCCATGTTATTACCATGAGGTGAAAGCTAAGGTAATCACATTTAACAAGCCAGTAGCCATAACAATAATTTTTAAGATATGGCTGTATTCACTAACTTAAGTTCTATCAGCCTAGACGGCGTGACATTTGAATGTAAGCGGCGTGACATCATAGACGGCGTGAACAGTTTTGCAGAGTGAATAATATCTACCGTTTTTAAAAATACTTAAAAGAGTACACTATTCAACAGATGTTTTTCACATCATATACAACTACCCCTAAAAATAAGCATTTGATTCCAAACCCAGGAAACAGAATCCTTTGCTCAAATTTTTTCCCATAGACATACACAGTAATTTGTGCCATTTGTGCATACATAGATTTGAATGTAATGGGACCACAAAAACAAAATCTCAAGTATTGGCACAAAAGCAGTGTTTCTGGTATATATCATAATACATTGGATACCAAAATCAATACATTATATGTTTGATGAAATAGGAACTTTTCTCATATAAATAATTTAAAATTCAAAAATAGCTTTTGCTGATTTCTTTCAGCAGATGTTTTTGATGGTTTGAGCATTTACAGGACAAAATGTCACGCCGTTACATGTAAACGGCGTGACACATTTCAAATTTTGAAAGAAAAAGTTTAATAATGGTGTAATTTTTGCTAAAAATGGCTCAGAAATCACCATTGGCATAAAAATGAATTGACACTGACTTTGTATGGATATTGAATAAGAAATGAAAGTTTTATTTTAAAAATGCTTATTTTTTCGTAACGGCGTGACATGCAGTTATGTTTATGAATATTAATTAGATTCACAAGTTTTTACGAAAATCACCCAAATGTTTTATATTTTTGAGCTATGGCAATAATGACCTAAAATAACCCATGGGGAACAATTTTGTAGAATTTCAATAGAAGAAAACTCACTCTGAATGATAAAAGGTCATTTTAACATTTTCACCAAACTTTTTACCCAAATATACCATTTTTCAAAGTAAACAAAAAATATGTTTCTGCATGGAATTTTTGAAAAACAAAGTTATTCCCCAAGACTTGAAAGTCCCCCCTTTCATGTAGTATATGAAAGAGCAAGCACTTTTCATTTTAAAATTTTCACTTTAGTGTCCTGTTTCGTGTGGAATTGCCCCACTATAGTACGGAGAGAGTAGTTGAAGACGACAGAACACTTCGTTTTTGACAAATCTGCTACACAAATCCCCACTGCTGACAAAGTACTAACACAGAAATCAATATGTGGGACTATGCCATTCACACTGCAGCAACTGAGTTGACTCAGTCGGGTACTCAAACTGCCAATCCCTCAACTTTCTATTGTATATGAAGTGAATTAGTCCCACATTATAATGCAAATGTAATTTACTCTCACCTGGAAACTAATGAAATGTGAAATTTTGATGAAAGTTTTCCATTATCAACCAGTACTGTGTATTCTCCCCCCCCCCCCCCCCAGCTCCTACATGTATCCCACTGCACTCCGAGTCTGAGAGACTAAGCTGAGCTGAGCCAGGACTGAGTGACACTGAAAACTACATGTATCCATCATATCCAATGATTTAAAGGTAGAGACGCTCTTTTGCACTCGTCCACCCATCCAGCAGCATAAACCCATAGCGCTATTATATCAACCATTCCGTGTAAGTGTGGCGTGAGTCACGCATGCTGTATGTCACTAGTCACAAGCCAGGGTATAGATAATTGTTTTACGTGATCAGGTAGAACAATCAACTTCACTACTTTCTTGGTTTTTGATCTACATATCTTGGCTTGTGCCTTGTGTAACATACAGCATGCGTGACTCATGTGACACTTACATGGAAAGGCTTATATGGTATGGAAGTGACATAGTCCTGTAAATCTCCCTGTCTTCAGAAAAGAAAAAAAATTTGTGCATCATTTATTTGTGACGATACGGGTAAATGCGTGAATGTCAGATGACACAAATAAATTTTGTTCATGTTTGTTTGACGAAAGACATGTCTGAAATCTGAGGATCAGTAATAACTTAGCGCAAAAATCCATGCAATGATCAATTCAGTGTATGTTTTATGCTAGAAATTTTGTCTCTATGTGACAATATTTCAGAACTATTTTTCCTCTGATGGGGTGGAGCACCCTCATCAGCAGACTGTTTTGCATAATTTGTCCAAGTCCAAGTCTAAAACAGTCACTATACATGTAATTCCACTAAAACTGGGTTTCTGGCTTGGTGGCTCCTATACTTTGCTAAAAGCTTTTCTTCTTTACCCATTACACAATGTTAATTTTTAGGGATACAGTATAAAAGAGACACCTTGCATTTAAGTTGGGATGGATAGCATGCTTCTAAACAAGTTGTCAGTTGTTTGCCTTGCATGCTGTAGAGTCCCGGAAGGAGGTATACAGGTATTTTTTGGGAGGGGGGAGGGTGGGGGTGGGAGGGGGACTATTATTTTACAGACTAAAGCTGTGTTGTGCAATGTTAGAAAGAAAATACTTCCTGATGGTAAGTAACTTACAAATTTGGGTTTTGTAATTCAAATCAAAAGCTTTGTAATGCATCACGAAAGAGACTAAAAAATATAAAATGCGAAAAACTGTTTGATTATTTTACATGAACCATAATGAGAATGAAAAACTTGTGCATACACAATTGTACACCTGTATTCAACATACCGTAGAATTATGAAGACAGGTCTACATGTATACCACTGTTTGAAACAATTGCAGAAAAGCATGTACAGTATCATCATCACGTGAGGTTTGTTTCTTGGAATGCAGAACTTTGCTTACAAATAGTTTTTTACAATACAGTGTGTCCTGTTTTTGTGTACATAGCTCCGCATTCACTGTGATTCACTTTGTATGCATACTGCTAAGTACATGTATGTCATGTACACAGTGTATTGTGTTTGTGATTGTCAATACTAGATAATTTTTGTAGGTTAATAAATATTGTGGGGCACTGACATTTGCTGAAATCTTCGTCATTCCTTGACAGTGTGCCAATTCTTGATGGCGAACAATCTGAGTCAGACGACAGTATGATGTAACATGTAAACAGCATGCAGTTCCCCTGAGATTTGATGTACCTTAAAGGCATTGTATAACAATGTTTCCAGTTTAACAAAATCTGAGCTACATGATTCCCCATGCTACCAGTGTCTCTGATATGGTCTAAAAATGAAGCCCTGAAAAAGATGCAGTTTAAAATGATCATGAAGTGCTTTAAAAAAGTGAAAATCATTGAGAGACCAGTCCAGCTTTCCCCAACAGACTGCTGTCAAAATTTCCTATAGGCTGAGAATTAATTAATGTGCCAATTTGTATCTGCACATATTGTACTAGTGACAGCATAACTGATTTATGTACTTCTAGGGTGTTTATTTGTCCATTCAAACACTGTCAGATATGTAAGATAGCAAAGTTCAACAATTTTTTTAACCGATCTTCCACATTGTTACATGTATTGTCTTTAACCCCTTGTGTGCTGACAACTTTGTGATTTGCTGGTATTATCAGAGACATGGACCTACATGTACCTCTCTTTTTTATATGAATTCTAATTCTTGAGTGATTGTATCTTTTGACTGTAAGTAATAAAAACAAACAATAAAATGAAAGTTTCTGTAAAGAGAAGAAAGTTGTACAAGGATTCCCAGGGACTGACACAACTCCCATCATATTTTCAAAATGGGAAACTGGCAGTGTACATTTGTAAATTTCATTATTCTCAACTTCTGGATAAGTATGAAAATGTTAACCCAGCAATTTAAAGAATTACTCATGTAAGAGAATCAGGTACATGTACTACAATTATCATGTACATGTACCTATGATTTCCTTGGCACATGTACTGATGTGAGCCTATGTACCTACACACATGTTCAGTGTGTGGATACACAGCAGTTTGTTTACATTTTCAGACTGCTACACAGTGGCTGCTGACTTGCTGGTATACTTTACATGTAGGCCTATACATGCTGCAGGGGTACCCATGCATTGCATTGTGTTGTGTGTGTTTTTTGTCATCAGGAGTGGGCTTTGTGTGGGTGTATTGTGGGTGTGCTTGCAAGCATGCCCAGTACATTTCCTAACTAGTCTACTCCTCAGTACCAGTGCAGTATTGTTTACATTTTACAACTGGTGCCAAGTATGCAGTCTGTTCAAAAAAAATTAGGGCTGCATGTGTACAAATACATTTACAACAAAATGACACTCCCCACCCCCCCCCTTCAACTTACAATTCGAAAAATTCAGTGTTGACTTCATGTATGTTGGAACACTATAGATCCAGGATTTTTACTAAAAAAGGGGGGGGGTAGAGGGGAAGACTGGCTTTAATTTGGCAGGCCGATAGAAGCATTTTGAGCGAATGAGCAAACAAAAAGAAAATTTAAAATGATAAATCAAAAAAGGTCATTCATCTACACGTATGCTCCTGTCCCCTTCCCTTTTTCTAGCCATTATGTGGCCCACAAGTGGGGGGGGGGGGGGTTCAGGTATATTCACACACACCCTCCTACATTTGCCACTGAGTTATTATGTACATGAGAAGAACCAATGATTATACTGATAATTTGTGTGTCCACTATGACTGTTGCTAGTGCTACCATGTACATAGCCGAAGGGGGGGGGGGGGGGTCGACGACACCCCTCAAAGTATTTTTTTTTTTTTGGGGGGGGGTTAAACAAATTCTATTGTTATCCACATTAAAGTGAATATATGTCAGAAAGCCCATTATTTTGCACCTTGGGCGATAAGCAAAAACTTGACCAAAGGGAAGGAAACACCCCCTCTTAAAACCCCTCCCCCTAGCCTAGGACAACTGATCAATATCACTTACATATGTGCACCTCCCCTCCCCCATCCCCCCCTCCCCCCAAAAAAAAAAAATAAATAACATAGATAAAATAAATAATACAAAAATAAAAAAATCAAATTCTGGCTTATGGCCCTGACCCATCAACCAATTTGTGTTGTCAAAGTTTTATCACAATATACAGTCAGCATAGAAAATACCGGACGGCTTGAGACGATTTACGCACCCAAAATTAACAAAATTAGCCCCCTAAAATCACAAAAACAACCGTCAATTTCCTCATTAGGGTTCAATGTATAACATACTAAAATCACTATAGCCCCCCCCCCAAAAAAAAAAAATCTTCTGCCGTGCATACAGTACTACTGTTAGTTTCTGAAACCTGTGATTCATAACTTTATTGGCCGAATATTTAATAAAATCCTGGCAGACCAGTTTATTAAAATTACTTTGGTAGTTTTCTTGTGGAGTGTCATTAAATGAAACATGTTAGATTTCAATACAGTGGGGTTTAGTTTGCAGACTAGTGTCTAAAGATCTAGAGATCTTTGTGTCCATTACATAACCAGTGTGCTTATTTACCATGGATGAGGATTGAGGAGGATAATAGTATATCAACACAGAGAGCTAATTCACCTCTTTTAGCAGATAATTTGCATTTAACCGTGCTGTTATTAGAATTTAACTGTGCATCAAAATAATGGAGTTAAAGTGCAGTACAGTACAGTGGATTCCTCATAATGGTACTCCAGTCCAGGTAAAGTGGTCAAATTTAGCCAAAAGTGCATCATTGTCAATGACTATCAACATCAATTCAGGCCACACCCCCACCCACCCAGAAAAAGCGACAAACAAACAAAACCAAAACAACAAACTTTGGTTTTGCTGTCTCCCAAGAATTCCAAGAATTTTATTCTATTTTTATGGAGGGGGAGGGGAAGGGGAGGAAGAGGGTGGGGGTAAGGGGGTGGGGGTGGGTGGTTGGGTGGATGAGGGGTACAGTACATATAGTTCAGTCGTGGGTTTCAGTTGCAAATTGTGATTGGTTATTGTGTAGTTAGGGACAGTGATTTTCTGTTTTACTGGTAAATCAAACGGAAAATCCTTTTGGTTCTTATACTTTTCATGTAAAAATTCATGGAATTCACCGTTGCAAAATGGAATTCATGTTTTTGCTGTGTACATTTTCTATGATGAAATGGAATTTCCATTTTTAGATCGAATTGAAACGGAATTTCCATTTTTAGATCGAGTTGAAACGGAATTACATGTTTTCAGAAATGGAAAAGACCATTTTTTGGAACGGAAAATCACTGTCTGTATGTAGTGCACAATACATATATACTGTACACTGTATGTTTGCAACATGCAGTATCTGATATGTACATGTACAGTGTATGTGCGTGCGCACAAACATAATGTTTGAAACATTTGCATGACTTGGCATTGATAATAAATAAATAAATACAGATGAGTCCTAAAAAGACCCACAATCTGATTATTGTCACAAATTGGGAGTTTAAACTTTTATCTGCAGGGTTATGACAAGTTCACAATGACAACTTGGATTTTTGCCAGACCTATACATGTAAATTACTGAAGGAAGGAAAAGTTGGGTAAGCCAACAGACCTGCATAGGCTACATTTCCTCTGACATTGTAATGCAGTGGTATTGTCCCCTTTTTATCCACAATTCAACCCTCATTTGTAGGAGAAGGAACTCATGTCACAGTATCAAAACTATGTCACCATAACCTGGTACCCAGGAAATAACTTGCTGCAGAAAAGCAAACAGCAGGCAGGGCCCTGGGAACAACTTTTTTGTAGGGTGTACTGACATACAATATACATGAAAATTTGTGTTACATGTTTTATCTCTTGCTTAACAACACTGGGCAACACCTTTGAATGAAGCTGCATGTAATAAGGGTCATGGTATTACATCAAGTGCAGAGTGCACTCTGCACTGTAATAATTACTTCTCAAGATGTTTGAGATGAAATTGACTTGACTCTGTACTCTTTAGATGGTGTCAAGTACAGTACGAGATGTACAGGGAGGGTTAGAATAATGTAGGCTATGATTAAATACATAAATAAATAATAGATCTAGATAGATAAACATTTGAATAAACCAGTAGATAACAGCATGGTAAAAGTAATAGTAATCTAAATTAATAGTTATATAAATTCAAAAGTATTAGTAATTAAATAATGATAAATAAATAAATGAATAAATAAATAAATAAATAAATAAATAAATAAATAAATAAAAATAAAATGCCATGATATTGTTCAATCAAGTTTAACAGTACTGTAACTAGTTTGTAGCTATGTAAATAGCACTATGGATTGGTAACCAAGGTATTGTGCAAAGATGGAGTCAAGGCCGGCCTCAAGGCCAGATTTTTCCAGGCCTTGGCCTTGGACTGAGTCACGTGTACAAAATCTATGTGAACAATATTTTTCCAGCAGCCTCGTGACTCAGAACTTTGGCCTCGACTCCATCCCTGGTATTGTGGCTACAGGTGTAGATGTTACAACCTATTCCTGATGCAATGTTTCAAGTACGTATTTTAGGCCTTTATTCCTAATTAAAGCATACAGTCTGTTAAAGCCCAAGTTTAGTTTTGGGGATTTTTTGTTATTTGAAAGCTTTATGCCCCAAAGTCACTACCCTGCTAAGAAATAGATTTGAATGTCTTTAGCTTTTTGTTTTTATCTAGTTAATGAAAAATCTCGTGGGGTACAAACCCCAATATATTTACATTATCAGCCTCTAAAGGCGTTAAAAAGGCTTTAAGCGTTATATTGTTATACCTATCTACATGATAGGCAGCACCAGCTCTTTCTCAGATGAGGTATAACTCTATATAACCATTTAAACCCTTTGGCATGCTTATGAATGTAAAATATAGTCAAATACATCGTCGGGGGTCCCCCCCCCCTGACATTTTTCACTTAATTAATTAAAAAAAACCAAAGTACAAAAAAAGCGTTATAATAGTATACATCATCTGAAAGAGCTGAGTTGCTCATTTCAGATTGAGGTATAACACAGTAACCTTAAAGCCTTTTAAACCCTTTAGATCTATATATAATTTTGGTGTCGCTCGCCCGAATTTTTCATTAATTAATTCTAAAAGCAAATAAGACTTTCAGATCTTTATTGCAGGGTTGATGACTATGGGGCATAAAGCTTCACATAACAAAATCCCCAAAACTAAACTTGGGCTGTTAATCCCGCAATAAATTTTATACATGTCATGTATACATGTACATCATGTTCTTACAGTATATTGGCTATCATTAGTTGTGCTTCAGTATGTACAACTACTGTTCGTGTTTACAAGTATGTCAAGAATGTAGAATTCGAGCCTATCATGACAGTTCAATTACATTCTCAGAAGCCTGTGTCTTTGTAATGTCATCTACTGATTACAGTTACTACAGAGTAAACAGCATTAGCGTAGCCAAAGGGGGGGGGGGTGGGGCAGAGGGGGCAATTGCCCCCCCCCAATAATACATTTTCTGAATTTTGTCGGTACATTTAGACCTTCACCCATGAAATCTCGTATCGACAAAATGTACCAAGTACCGACGAAAGTTAGCCAAGAAATGACACTTTTTATATGTAAAATCGCAAAATTTTCAAACTCGCTCGCTCGCAAAACAACTTTGTTGATAGTGCTTTGCCGGTAATTTGTCAATCATACTATCATAATGTCATGTCGTCAGTAAGAGTACCACGTCATCTTGTACCAACAGAATGTTCCAATAACCGACAAAAACGTTGCTTGAAATGGAAATTTTTCTGATGTCAAAATGCGAAAATTTTCAAACTCGCTCGCTCTGCTTGCTCGCATAGTAACTTACACGTCATAAACGTTAATTTTTACCAATAAATTGTCAGTCATAATGTAATACCAGAAATAAAAGAAGACAAAGTTTATTGAATACTAACATATTAAAGGGAAACCAGTGGGACTGTAATCAAACTGGCATTACAAAAGGTGTCCTGAAAAGGAATGCTTGTCGAACATACCTTTGTATAGATTTCAAAAGGAGAGGAATTTCAAACCTGAATTATCAAATAGAAAGGGTCTATTAATATTGGCCTATTTGCACTTGACCGTTTTAAGAT
>JZLH01S0263203.1:25336-36493 GCA_001188425.1 Eucidaris tribuloides | reverse complement strand
AATTCTAAGCATCAACGAGAGTTAATTTAAGGCTACTATACCATTTCAAAATCCCAGTGATCTGCATATTACGGATGGGCCAGGCAACATCAGAAAAAAAGGCATTACATCACTTTTGGCGCGTCTGAAGCTTTTTATGTCACCATTTTCAGCCTACACCGTTTCTGAGAGTTCCACGATCTGTTGAATTACAGTCTTCTGTTTAGTGATGAACTCTCCGTCGATCTTGCGTACTTTTACGAGTATCAAATCACTCACTAGGCTGAGATAGAGAGAAAAACACCACAAATCCTTAACCAAGCTGGGTTGTTGGGACTACACGGAAAATTCGTGCAAATCCGATATGCGTTCGCTGCTCTTGCTTGCTAAACTATGCTAACTAACTCCGGCGCTTACGGTTCAGATAGTATACAGTCATTTACTTACGGTCACACGAGCAATATTGACCGGTCCGTGGGTCCTAGTAGAGGTGTCCGAGGTAAAAACAACGGATTTAATTTGATTTTATTAAAGAGATTGTTAAAACAATGTTCCAGTTGTTGTTGTTTTTTAAATCTGAGCCGCATGATCACCCATATCT
The DNA here is from genome assembly GCA_001188425.1 of Eucidaris tribuloides. Taxonomy (NCBI): domain Eukaryota; kingdom Metazoa; phylum Echinodermata; class Echinoidea; order Cidaroida; family Cidaridae; genus Eucidaris; species Eucidaris tribuloides. Next base: position 35,913 of record JZLH01S0263203.1, on the reverse strand, counting down.
CTGATAGGGTCTTAAATAATAGACCCGTCTGCATAATTTGCTTGTGACAGCATAAGCATCTTAAGGTTTGTGTTTTAGTGTGTGTGTGTGTGTGTGTGTGTGTGTGTGTGTGTGTGTGTGTGTGTGTGTGTGTGTGTGTGTGTGTGTGTGTGTGTGTGTGTGTGTGTGTGTGTGTGTGTTTGGGTGTGGTAAAAAATCAAATTTTGACTTTTTTTAAATGGGACTTCCACAATATTTAATAGTGTCTTTAATATCTGGAACGTTCGTCTCTTTTTGCACATATAATTGTGATACTATATAACTCAAATATTGGAGTAATTATCAGTTGAACATAATTATCTGAAAATCAATTTCTAAGAATAGTGTATTATCATTATGCAAAGTGTATCAATGATGACCCGACATTTCCTCCAGCGAAAGTTGCTATGATAACAACATCTCAGAATGTAAAGGGTTAAACAGTGTTAGGGATGGGTTGGGTTTTCAGTTAGGACTAGGGGTTGGGCTATGGCTAGAATTAGGGTTGACGTCACAATTCATCCTTTTCTTGACACATTTTTATTTGGCCTCGCAGAAAATCGATGTTAAAATGTATGAGAGCAAATTGCCGGACACTTCAAAGCAAATAACGTCAGTTAGGGTAAACAACAAAATCGAAGGCTGCTAAACTATGTGTTTGGGGTTATTGTGGTCACAGACTGTTTTGTAAACAGATTTGTATTTACTTTGATAATTATGTGCCGGGATTATTAAAAACAAACAACTGAAAAATAACAAAACAACAACAGTTCACCGGATGTAAAAACGTCATTATACTTTCATCCGTCTGTTTTTTTCCTAAAAAGGCAGCCCCATTACAAAATATTTGTGATTCGTAGGAAGTCTTATGTCTGTCATAGTGGTTTATTTATATCGGGTTTTTGCTTTTTGCGCAATTAGCACAAGGTTCGAGTGTTTACGTCCATGTCGTTGTTTTCCCGCCATTAAACGGCTATCCCGCCTCACGCATCGGGCCCCTGGGTTCCGTTTGTTTAGTTCAATTAGACACACCACGCGTGTCAGTACTAGCAAGTAGCTCCATCGCACCTAATGCACAGGGCGAGAAGAGGCAAGCGACACACACGCGAAACCTTCGCAAGTATCAAGCACACACGACTGACGATTTTGAATTATAAAGTGGGCGTTTTGACCATTTTCACATGATTTGCGTTGTTTGGTGCTCCATGCGTCATATCTGTCAGCTGTGTAATATTTGATAGGCATGAAAGCAGCTAAGGTTGAAAATCATCAGGAGCTTTTAATGCAAAGAGAACTACGGCCTTTGATTATCCATGACATGCACAGTTTAGGTGATTAGGGCACTAATTAGTAGACGTATGCGAAATATATTCGTGTCACGCGCGGAACGTATAAAGCGTGGAAGTCCCATAATGAAACCAAATGGATGCGAACGAGAACTTCGTAACTATATGGTAGACACTTAGTCTCAATATATACGCAACATTTTAATATGTAAAGTGTGAGGGTTATCCAGTTATCGTCCCTGTATACGTATATATTTGTACATGCATACAGTGTATTCAGAAGTAAAATGTAAGCATATCGAATATGTTATGATGTACACAGTAAGAATAAAAGATGAAGTTTCACATGATTTAAATGCAAAACCTCTAGCACTACAAGAATCCAACTCTGTATGATTAGAAAGCTTTCTGGCACTTTTTTATGCATAGAAATTAAGGTCCATCTACATTTTACTCTTACACCATTTTGCGTGAAAAAATTTGCACCAATATTTCTCCATCCAAAGTTACATGCAAATTTACACATACTGTTGCAAGGTGCATTGTATATAATCGCCTATCCATTCCACCTTTAAAGACGAAGACCTGTACCGTATTAGAGAGTAATATTACCATTTGTGGGTACAACAATACTAAGGGTACTGAGTTCTTCTTTTCTTAACTCGAACTTATTCAAATCGATAAAAAAAAGCACAAACAAATTGAAATGTGTATCCGTGAACCTTCAGATTAAAAACTCTCAAAATTTCCTCATCTAAATTATATTTTTAAATGTAACAAAACCAACAAAAAATCCAAAACAAAACAACTACAACAAAATGAAATAAAAATGAGATGCAAAATGGAACCCATGAGATTCCAATGTATGTCTTTCACGTGTCTAAGGCTGCAAAAACCCCATATCTTTCATGAGAAAACGTTTTTAAGAAGAAGGCACAGGTTATTTGAGTTCATTATTATATCAAAGAGCTGTAAGTTATTGTTCATCAGATTTACTTCTTCAAATATTTGAATTAATATAAAATATTTTATAAGTCATATATCACCATAATAGTTAAATGAACATGGCTGGACCAATCCCGGAGGGAGACTTTTCGATAGACCTACATAGGCCCAATCATGGAGCTACTGTACTCCATGTTAAGATAGAGCGAAAGCACGTTGGTCGAAAGTTCGAATGTCAGAATGATATACGGACCAGTATTTTATATTTATCACATGATAAAGTCAAGGCAGTAACGTTACTACACTGGGCGGGGTGCACGGGGCACGTATGTGAAGACCTTAAAGTATAACCACACACGTACCCCCTCTAAAAGGAAAAAAAAACACCCAAGTCATGCGCGGTACTGAAATTGCATGCTTTGGTAGTAGAGTGGCGCCACGGTACGGGCGAAAATGACCGAAAGACCTAAATTTCATGTAAAACACTGCAAAACCCCCATGAGTTTCTATATTTTAAAAAAATGTTAGCCCTCTCTGTCACCTGTGGCCACACCCCTGTTTAGTACGCGTTCGGGGATAACCATTTGTTGCTTGTACGATGTGCAACGTTTAGTATTTTATTTTCGGTGAATCCTAAAACAGTATACCTTTCTATATGAACGTCATCTAATATTGGCCTTTTTTGACAACGGTTCATGGAACCGATTCATCAGGACAAATATAACACCAAGTTACTGGTATCGATTATGCCATCAAAGTCATATCACGTTTCAGTGGGATATGCGTGTTTGGTTTGTAAGGGTATCGTATGAACCCACTGCCCATCAAGTCTTGTACAGCTTGACGTAGTTCTCGAACTGAAATACCAATAAATCATTTTGGTAACTCGTGAGTCGAGGCTAGACTGTGGCTGGACAAACACTGACAGTGGTAGACGAACATAGGTACGTACATGATTCACATAATTAATCTTTAATATTTCATTTCATTTGTTTTCATATTTATATTTTTCAATCCATTCCATGCCCAAACTTTGTAATAAGTTGTATTAATAAATCCAGACTACCGTGATAATAGCGTATTGCATAGACTGCGCATAAATGTTTCACAATGACACCCGAAAGTTCGAACAAAAACGCCCGAAGCACTGAATTAACACCGGCAATTTTACACCACTGAACTATACCATTAGTTCAGTGTTTCACACCCGTAGCATTGACAAACACTAAGTTCCAACTGCGCTTCACCGTTATAGAGAAGCAGTAATCATCCGTTTGTTTGATTCGTTGTTTGTCAAGTAAATGGCAATATGGAAATGTGTAACACAATGTCATATTGCCCTTTTACTTGCCGAACGACGTATTATAAATAATTCTGTTCTCCTTCTGTTCATACTTTGACCTGCCATCAGATTTAGAGTGAACTTATGGACCTGGTCCTCCTTTATGTATATATTATGCATTCCTATCTAATTGATATTTCAATTAAGTCATGATTATTGTAGTCATCTAGGGTGTGGCAGTGTTTATATTAACACCCTAGTTCTGGAAATAATTATGTCGATCGGCTACACAGACGAAAGCATGCAGGTTACTTCAGGAGCCTATTCAGTCAAACCACGTAATGCTTGTACAAAAGGAGCTTCAAAGCTCCTGGGGTGCTTGTACCGATAGTCTAATTGTGTATGGTAAATATACCTGTTGCTCTCGAACAATAAGCGAAGGTCTGCAAGGAGCCCATTGTATTGCGTCCCGTCGCTTTCCATGCCTGTACCAGGAACGCGCGGCTTTGTGTGATCACTACCTTCATAGAGTGATTAATAACACCCTTTCACTATTATTCAAAAAGGTGCTTTAGCTGAATAGGAAGGTTACATTTGACAATATCTACCATACCTTTTTTTGGAAGATAAGTAGGTCTAAAAATGTGAGCTAATCCCACGTTTTGTCTGACGTATTATTTTTGGCAATTCGCATTTTTTTTTGTCCTCAATTTTCTGGGACGGAAGGGTCATTTAAATCTTTGCAATCCATGTCATTTTTAGCATATTATTTGACAATGTCTACCATAAGATAAGTAAAATGGGAGGTTATCGCGTATTTTGTCTGTTTTAGTCTCTTTGACAGTCTTATGTTTTTGTGTATTACAGTTTCTAGAACCAAATGGCGTCTTAATCCTTTGCATATCATATTTTGAAGTCGAAAAAAGGTGTGCAGTGATTCAAACACTATTATTATGGCATAACAGAAGTATTATTGTCCAGTTGATTTACATGTATTTAGTACCGGGATTAAAGAGAAAAGACGAACGCCAATCGTCACTCTTGAAAAGCTTAATTGTGCATCTGTGACAAAATTTGACTATAGCAGACAAAAAGGTATAAAAGTCAAGAGGAAGGATGGAATATCAAGAGGAAGGATGGAATATCAAAGTAAATTGTATGTATATCTGAAATGATACTTCTTCTGTTTTAACACTCGGCTGCAGGCCTTCCTTTCGTATTTCTTTTCTCGAATGGGAAAGAAGTTTACTGGAACAATACTGAATTTCTTTGCCCTAATAGAGATGTTTAATTTCGAATCCAGAAATAAAAAGAAAATGGGGGAAAGGCGAACGATGAATGACAGGAATTCATCCATATCAGGGTCACCCCCTCCCCTCAGAAAGGTGTGAGTTGTGTGAAAAGTACAAATGCCAGAGTGATATCACGAATCCTGCTGGTGATATGCAGGTAGGATGTCAATGTTGATATTACAAAGGCCATTACACATCTACATTTGGTAAGAAACCCCATTTAAAAAATATCATGCCGGAAATTTAATGTAATCACTTGATCATAGTGTTTGTTTTCTTAAAATGTTACCACAACCGAATACTTCGACGCCACTAACAAATCTGTCAGTATTTGGAAATTGATCGCAATTGGAAATCACCTTCCTTCATACTGGATTATAGGGCAATTTCAATCAAGTTTGTTAAGCGCTTGACCTTTAAATTATCACTCAATTTGAATGGGTTTTGTAGCTATTTGCCTCTTTCCTATATCATGCAATAAATGATAGGCCAACGTCAATAAAATGATAAGGAAATTATCGTCTCTGGTGCGATGAAAACTAAGACGTTGTTACAATTAGTTAAAATTAATTTGTAAAATCAAAATGTTCAAATTACAGCGAAAATAAACATTTGAAAACTGATAAAATAATATTATAATACGCAGCATAATGTTTTCACTTTCAAAGAATGGAACTGGTTTACAAATAACGGCAAGCTAATTAAGTTTTATTTCCATTTTTAAATCCTCACGTTACCAACCCTTGTGACGTAAAAGTCATCAAAATACTAATCGCCGGATTACGGAACTTTTGTTGAGTGCGTGGGGTGGTATGAATATTACGGTTAATTCACCGAAAGCCATGCAGGCACCTTTACCCATTTACTTCCCGGAAACAAACTGACGTATGCGTTGCACGAATATGAACTGGACAGCACTAATTGGTATAGGTTTCGAGAAATCAGTTCAGAATGACCCACTTCAAATAAGATTTCCTGTGTTTCTTTTGTCGTTTGCCAATAATACGACATCAAAATTATTGGAATGAATTTACACCATCGAGATAATTAGGCAATGATAATGTTCCCCGTGGACGACAGACAAACGTCACGCAAGAACAATATCAAAATCAATTTAATGATTTCAGCGCAGACGAACAATGATCCCCCGCACAAATCGATTTTACGCATTCGCATTAACTCCAAAATTTTACTGCCGATCGCCTAATTTGTTACGCCGGTACTCGATTTGTTATTTATTCGCTAAACGATTCATTGACATGAAGTAATGTCCGCCCTCGGTCGCGCGCGCGCGCGCGGATGTATCCCAGCCACTGTCGTGCTCACTCTGCACACCGACACCGCGTGCAGTTGCTGCCAGAGCAAAGCCGACTGTGCGTCTGCCCATCTTGCAATCGAGTGGGGTGCTCACCTTGTTCCTTTAAGCAATCCGTAGGACCCTCGGGGCCTAGACAGGCTATTCATAACTGGTTTTGGGTCTCCGCGTTACCAGGAGTCAGTTCAGATGTCCCCACGCATCGCGTGGACCGCCATCCAGCGTCGCTCTCGGAAAGGCTGCGCATCAGCTAACTGCTCCTCCCCCGCGATACTAGTTGTCAACACGTAAGTGTTCGGATCTGTCACGTCAGTCCGCCATTATGCAACGTGGCTACTTCACGCTGGAATCTGTCCGTACGCACATGCGCATGCGTCACCCGTTCCCACCCGTTCCACACGTTTGCTGTTTCCACCACTGTAGGGAACGGGGTGCATAAAGACATCAAACTGACGCGTTTTTACTATATGTTCTCTGATCAGAAAACACACCCAATCCCCCACTGACTTTTCGAAAAACTTAAGGTGTCTATATATAGAATTCTCCAGGAAACAGTAGGAATCTTTCAACATCAAAACACGCCACCGTGTGCCAGAATTTTGATACAGACACTTATCATTTACCAGTAAGAAAGAATCGCAAAGTTATTTCTCACATTGTGTATTCAGCCACTGCTATGCGTGTTTAATAAGTATTATATTAAAAGCGAAATCCTTGTTTATCGTCTTTCTAACACCCCTTTGGCTGTGCTCTGCTGTCTCCGACAATGCTGATTGATGTTACCTAACACCTTATATTATGATATCAACTTTCGTGGTAACTACACGATGAGAACCAAATGTTTGCCGATTAAATTTACAGATAATACATGTATGACCATACCGTTATCAAGTTGGCATGCCAGCAGATAATCAGCATTACCATGTGTACGAGTTGTAATTTCAGTACGCACACAACTACCCAATGACCATAAATTGTAATGTTTATCAACGACTAAATATAATGAGTATACATGTGAGGCTATTGACTCGTGTTTCACCACACTATTTATACGTTATCAGCTTTCTAAATTATATCTTCCTCACTCGCGACTGGTTAATTGTGCCTGTTTGTGAGATGTATCATCAACTGACTCTCGAGGAACTATAAATTAAATTATACATTGCGATGAACAAAAAGCGTGTGTATATCACTTTCATCAACGAGGGGATTCACAGGGGTTCGCAGGTGCTTTTCTTAAAAAAGTACGTACAATTGTAAATGTCTATATTGTAATTATCAAGCGAGTCTATTTAAGTAAACTATCTTTCTTCGTGATGTTGCTCATACGTCAAAAACCACGACGATGAAAACACACCTGCCGATTCGATCTGCGTATTAAAACGTAAGACACCGCTTGTGACAAAACAACATGTTATGTGAATTTGTGTGGTTCACAGCAACATTCACTGAACGCAGGACACGTAGATTTGAATTTCCGGGGTAGCTTTACTCATAGTGGATATACATGTATTTGGCTGACATTCGTGTTTCTTGACCACTTCCAAGGCCCCTACGTAATTACACGAATGAAGGAAAAATGGATTCCAGGGTCCTATTGCATAAAACATTTACCAGATATATCTCTGTTAATATAGAAATACTCCGTTTAGCGTAATTGCACCATACATTTGCCAATATAAAAACAAATCTGGTTGAAACTTTATACCATAAAGTGTCTTCTCCCCCCCCTCCCCCCTCCCCTTTTCCTCTCCCCCCTCCCCCCCCCCGCCCCCTCCCCCCCCCCCTCCCCCCCCCCCCCCCCCCCCCCTTCCTTTCCCCCCCCCCCCTCCCCTTCCCCCCTCCCCCCCTCCCTCCCGCCCTCCCCGCTTCCTTTCCCCCCCCCCCCCTCTTCTTTCCTTCCCCTCTTTCTCCCCTCTCCGTTCTGGTTAACACTTTGTTTTGCGATATAGGGCCAAGTTTACTTTGATCATGCTTTTTGGTTTCTGAAACGGCGCCAATACAATTCAACTGCCCCCAACTTAATTGTTCCATTTATTTCGGGGAAAGGGGGGGGTCGGGATCACCACGACTACGGCGCGTGTTCCATTTTGATCGTCCGTATTGTTCTGGGACTTATTTATATGGATTGTTTTGAGATATGGACGAGAAATGCATGATATTGCGATGTGCATGCACAAGTATAATTCAAACCAGACAAAACTTCAATCTTGTATCAGAGAACACTTTATACATGTACCTGTTTTTGTTTCTCGGTAGTTCAGATGCTCGTAACAAGTATACTATAGGCAAAGTACATCGGTTATGTCCAAACTAATTTTTTCAGCCACCAACAATGGTTATCTATTTAATACGCTCTCAGATTAGTCATCTTTTTCTGAATAGAGCCTATTTCAGACATTTTGTCGGTGAATTATACTTCTAAAATTGCACAGCAATCGCGTTCATGAGTGAACCACAACGGCCTCAACCTTGATCGAATAACGTATTCATGTGGTTGGTTTTGTTTTAGTTTTTGGTTTTATTTCACGAAAACATAGCACCACCAACAGTGATATGTATCGTGGTATACTGCAGCGGTTTTATCGAACCTGGTCATTCATTACGACTTGTGTATAGTGCCTTAGCACATGGCATATTGTATTAATAAGTTACAGCATCTGACGAACCATTCGACTTACAATGGAATTTTGTAATGCTAAATACCTTCACGTGAGAAGAGTCTTTTCACAATACTGTAGGACACGCTTTAGATGATTAATCCATGGTTTCTTATAAAATTCTTCTCACAATATTTATTTTCTTACTTTTATCGCTGCCGTCAAAAGTGTAATTAAGGGGACAGACGCGTTAAACAATAAAACTCTGCCGTGGTCTAGTGTTTGACCGAAACATGATTGTCATATTTTTGGGCTTCTGCAGAAGCCCGTCGTCTCTGGAGTGTGGCAATTTTCTGCTCTGCGACAAGCCGCTCCTCCAAAGGTTAGGACACTTTAGTTAAATGCCTACAGGTAAAATCGTGACCATTAATTTTTTTTTTTTTTTTTTTTTTTTGTGTTGTTTTTTTTTTTATTTTTTTTTTTTTTTTTTTTTTTTTTCTTAATTTCTTGCAAGATTTACAATAACAGCGATAAATACACAGTACGCGGCCTACGCGGCAATTTCTTAGGACCACTATCGTAATTCGGTCCACCTACTGACATCTAATTCGCACAAGTTTCGTATTTGACGTTGATAACGAAAATGTATGTTTTCCCTCTTTTGTTCCTCTTCTAGCATGAACAAAAATTGACTCTACAAAAGTGGCCTTTGCATACAGGACTATCGAGACGTGCGTAAATTACACGTACGCCTGTGTGCATCATGTAATAAGAGGGCATTATCAAATTAAATGTTACTGCCCCAGCATATTACCTCCACGCGAGAGACTTATATAGGATTACAAATTGCTGCAAAGCGACAAAAAGGAGGAACAAATAAGGACGGCATCTAAATCTGGCTAGATCGTTGATTCGTGAATAATTATGTTAACGGCACAGGCCAGGAACTGGTTTACATTTACCCAAATTAACGTTGTATTTTTTTTCGCGATGCTCAGACATCATTTTGAAAAATCAAGCAGTAGGCCTGTTCTTTCTGCATGAAGACAAAATACCGTATTGATGCTTTTAATCATCTTGATAACATGCCCAGTTTGTAATTATGTGTGGTGCGAGAACATGTCACCACCGGAAATATTTCAAGGTGATATATGAATTTTTCTATAATCTTTATTTAATATGTGTGTAGTATGTGTGTGTGTGTGTGTGTGTGTGGGGGGGCGGGGTCCCAAAGCGGTAAAGTGGTATCATGCCCACTACGCCAAATCAATTAAGAAACCCATGGGCGTGCGCGACTGGCATGAAAACCTTTAAAGATAACACTTCTCCTGGTAAAGGTATTGAAAACAATCTGATTAGCAAAATTATGCCACTGTTTTTCCAATAGGAACAAATTGTAGTTAAATAACCAGAGCTTTTCTCTGCTTAAAAAGTTTTGTACCCAGGTCTGCTAACAATGACCACCAGCTTCCCAGTTCCCGTTGACGCGTTTATTCTTGAAAACAATGGATAAGTGAAAGTGGTGTAAGCTATTGCAATTTGGAAATGCGAATAAGCTACGCACCAAATGCACTCAAAACACAACCACACCAACACAAACACACATTACACGCACACTCATGACACACAAACACACACACGCGTGCACACACAGACAGACAGACACACAGACACACACCAGACTCACACACACATACAAGTCAATGTGTCGTTCTGATGTGCACCAACAAGCATATCACATTCTCTTTGTTTTTCCTCTCTTGCTTTTTCTATTTTCTCTTTCTTCCTTTGTCGTCTTCTCCTGCTCCTCCTGCTGCTGCTGCTCCTCTCACCAGGGCG
>JZLH01S0263103.1:24375-43525 GCA_001188425.1 Eucidaris tribuloides | reverse complement strand
TTTGCCGAGTGTATATATTTTCCCAATTAACTACAGGGTATCAGAAAATGCCTCACATTATGACTCAGAATGCAGGAAAATTAGTCAGAATTTTTTAAAATTTTCTGGAGAAGATTGCCTCCAAACCTATCATTGAACTGGTGAAATATGCAGAGTTCTAATTTGGGGTTGATTTAGCCAAATTTAATAATTTTCTTAATTTTCTTTCTTCTAATTAGATAAATTCCAAATGGATGTAAATTTGTGAGAATTTAACCACCCATTTATTGTTGGAAAACCTTTTCAAACAAGCTCATTACAAAATGGTACATAGCATTATCACAAATGCAGCCAAAAAAAAAAATAAATATAAAAATTAATAACATAAAATCTGTTAAAAACTTACAAAAATTAACATATCAGTTTTTGCAATTAAGCTTATTTGTGGCCTCCAAATCAATGTACAGATGACTTTGCATATCTCGACATCGCACAAGTCGAATAATCGCCTATATTTTTGACAGTCCCAATATGCTCGTGTTTTGTCAATGGGAATTTTTTCTTTTGAATCAATTTTTTACTTGAACTTCGAACATATCTTAGAGTCCCAAAGTGAGCCAACATGTGTTAGATCATTCGTCTAGGTTGAAGTGGCCACAACTGTAATTCGTGATTGTCTTAATGGATTGACGTTTTGATCTCTGTCAGCATGACTGTAAAGATGTCATAAATTTCCCATTCCCTCTCTGCCTTTCTCATTATCCCCCTACATTGGTACAGTCATACCTCATTTAGCCTCCATTTCTCTATATCTTTATCTCTATCATAAATTGTGTATAAAACTGTAACTTGAATTTTGTCTAAGTTAACATGATTTGTTGGGTCCCGAGAAATTCGACTTGGGTGAAGTTGACTGTGTGTAATTAAGGTATGCATTTCTTCTGCGTACGTTTATGTATGTTTGTGCATGTGTATGACGATGTGTGGGTGTGTTTATGTGTTTTTATGTGTCTTGTGTATAGAGTGTATCAAGTCATACTAAAAAGAATTTAAAAAATGCATTCAGTATGACTTGTTACAACATAAAAGCTCCTCAAAATAATAATAAGACAGTTTTGTTGTAATTTTTTGCTTTACCTTTCATGCAGGATATGAAGAAGAAAGAAAAGATTCTGTCAGGAACTGTGGTCTGAAAGCAGTACTACGGAAGTATACCACAACGGATGGTAAATGGTTGGCATGGAATAGATAGCAACACTACCTTCAGGAAAACCTGGATCGGCATTATGGTTGTATTAGGAATATACCCAGGGAATAATGTTATGTTCCCAGAACGTCATCTGAAAGTAACATTCATCTCTGGGCCCGAAGATGTAACTTTTTCTGTAAATTTTGATGACTTTTGTTGTATCATCCAAAGGACATGACATTTTGGGAATGTAAGGTTCCTATTACAGTGGCCGTATCTAGGCATTATGGCGCCCGGGGCCAAACAATGAAATTGCCGCCCCCATTGACAGATCTACGGGGGTAGCGGGGGCTTTAACCCCCTTTCTCCCCCCCCTTGGGCTGCAGTGAAAATGTGATGTGCATATAATAAACACCATCATATTAAAAGCATTGCGAAAGTACTACAACACCGCTTAAATTAGCATAAAAATTACATGCTAACACAATTAGCCCAATGTGTAATCGCAACTTGGCCGCGCTGACGTGCGCACCGAAATTTTTACATTTTTTTTTTTTCACTTTTGCCCCCCCCCCATCCGAAACATCAATTGGATGCCCTGGGTCAGTTCCCCCTCTTAGGCAAACAGCTTAGATACCGCCCCTGCCTCCCCTGCCATAACTTATTGACGTAACCATAAATGCAAAAGGAAAGACGATTCTAGCCGCGAATAGGATTGTCTTTTGCCAAAAAAATTATGCGAGCGGAGCAGAGCGTACAGCAGCTTTAGAAAATTTATCTACTGGTAAACTCTATAAACACATTTTTAACGCACTTACCTGTGGACGGGGAGCGGGAGGGGCGCATACATTCCTATAAGTTTCATCATTTTCCTTCCTTTTCTCATCTTTCTCTTTCTCTCTTTTGCATTTTTACGTCACCCTTAAAGTGGCGCCCGGGGCATGTGCCCCCTCTGTCCCCCAATAGATACGCCACTGTTCCCTTATGTGTGCCCCATAGCCGCCCTTTTGTCTCTGACATTCTGTAATTCCCATACAGTTGATTTGTGTTAAGTGGAAAACAAGAGGTACCTTTTCTTCTTCTTCATTTCTGTGATGATACACGAAGCTATGAAAGCTTTTACTTGGCAACCACATGGGCTATTATTCACACAAATTACACATGCAGAAACTATCTTTCTAAGCTATTTGTAGGGTGGATAGTTTTCTAGTTTAATTTTCAGTTGTGACACACATCAAAGGGTTTGATGTACAGTACGACCTCGATTAACCAGCCACGTTGGGACCAGCAGCCATCCGGATAAGTCGTCGTGGCTATTACGAACCGTCGAACAATTCATTTTGGTGCGCAAACGCAATTCCGAGAAAATCGCGTTTGAAAAAAGTGCACTTTTTCCAACAAGAATTTTCTGTTTTCTCGCTGTTACAGATGACTGAATTTTAGCAAAGTGACAAATGTAAATACTCTAGTTTCTGGCTTACTGATTATTTTGAGCCAATATCATAAAATAATAAATATATATAGCGATAAAATTGTTTGGCCATTCGTAAAATCCACTGCTTTCGCGTATCGCCATACGTTGCGTGTATTACGTATGGACGAACAATTTTCGCGTTGAATTGTTCGGCGGTTCGTAAAACCAGCGCCTATCCAGTGCGCGCATACCTATGTGTACTGTTTGTCGCTCGCACGAAATTGTTTAGCGGTTCGTAAAACCAGCGCCTATCCAGTGCGCGTATACCTCTGTGTACTGTTCGTCGCTTGCGCCCCTGTTTTACGCACCGATAAACAATTTAGACTGAAATTTTGTGACGAAAGGGGTGTTTTTAAACTTGTTTATTTCAAAAAGTAAACATTTTTACTGTCTAAAACTTTGGGATATGATAGTTTAGATTATGTACTTTCATAATACACTGAAAACTCAAAATCGAAAATTTGACCCCAAAACAACTGTTTGGCGGTTCGTAAAAGCCACGACGAAGTGATATGGCCGGATAAGAGAGATAATGTACAAACACAGTATAAAGAGAGGTAATACATGCCAAGAATAGTAAAAACAACACACACACCATGTGCAAACATGCAATAGACCACACACATGTGACACTTTATTTACTATCCCTGATACCCAGCTAATTTCTGTGTACTCTTCTGATAAAGGTGTATCAATTACACGTAATGACTGTTAAAGTCCATTGTCTGGATAATAGAGAGCTCCGGTTAACTGATGGCCTTATAATCGAGGCCATACTGTACCTGTATAGGATGTGGAAACAAAACAGTTGCAATATGTTGTCATAATGTTGGTTTGGAATGTAAAGCTAGAATATTAAGATCCTGATATATTGGACGTTTTGGGAAAAGGGGAATGAAACTCAGACTTGTAACTTCATTCAGAAAATTTATAACTATAAGAGAAATAAGATAATGACCGTTTGAATAAATTTGGCCGAACCATTCAAGAGTTATGAATGTTCTGTTTATTTATCCTTATTTTACATGACTGTCAAATTCACCTTTTTTTTCATTTTTCATCAAAATGGCAAAATGTCAGAAAAAAAATGAAAATTTTTGCATAAAACCAATGAGGAGTTCTCTCACACTCCCAAGAGTGGCAGAGTTGCCAATTTAGGAATCTGCCATAATAAAGATCAAATTAAAAAGCAGTACAGCGAAATTCAATCAAACTTTTACTATTTTCATTTTCATAAATGTTGGTTGTTTTTTGTCGTTTGAATGCGGTTAGATGTATGGGTTTCATTCCCATTAGCTTAATAATATAGTGCCCACTTATGATTCAAAATTATGAAACTGGGGCACATTATCAGCATTGATTGTTTACCCTGAGAGTCCAGTACTACACTGTTGTGTTTTGTTCTTGCCTTTTGTTTACTATAGTACTTTTGCAGATTTGCAGTAATTAAACCCATGAGAATTTGTCTAATTATGGGTGTAGAATGTGCTATTTAACAATCATAAATGCCAAATTTAGCAAAAGTCAGCTGCCTGTTAGAAATACTGTATACTAGTGCACTTATTTTCTGTCAAATTAAAAAGTATTCATTACAAGTGAATATATGAAGAATACAAAAAAAAAAGCTGGAAAAAGGTGTAATGTTTTGGTCATTTTATTGAAGACAGACTTTCTTCCAGGCTGGGGATGATATATGTCTGGCTAGAATTAGAAATTCTCCAACTTTTTTATCTTCTTCTCTTCATGTCATCTGACAGTACCTTATGTAATTTTGTATAAATGCGACTGTCCGAAAGTTGGATAATTTACTTCACACTCTGATTCAGAGATTGTTTTTTTTTAACACAATCATGAGTTTTTATTAGCTCTTAGCTATCACAAGCAGGACAGACATGATTTAAATTGTAATTTAAAACTCCATGATTAAAAAGACACTCATTCCCATAGACTTGAGTGTTATGGAACTGATGGTGGAAATGATAGCTTAGTTGGGTTGCTGAAATGGTCTGCTGCGAATTGTAGAGCCTCCTGTCATTCCTTTACAGTCTTTTTTTTCTTCCTATTGGGAAAAGTCAAGCTTGTATGCCAGGTAGTGAGCAGCCATCATTGCTTTGATGTACCTTGCAAAACATTTTGCTGTGACATCTTTGTTGGCTGCTAGGCCTTCCTTGACATCCTTTCTTGATGTGAACAGATCTTCCAATGCTGCAGTTGTCAGCCTGGACCTTGTCCAAGCCTCGGGGGAGTCTAGCAAAAAGGTCTTCAGCTGACCTTTTGAGCAACAGGTCTGTCCCCTTCCTTCTTACAAATGCATCGATCGCGTCACAATGATCCTCACAAATCTTCATGAGGAGTGGCCAGGCTTTCAGGTAGGAAGTCGTCCATGGCCTTTGTATTCCATCTTATATCTTGGGAGAGAGTACCAGGCAATGACCTCCCCTGCCCCCCCCTTCATGTTTATACTCTGTCATTATACCTCCCAACTGTTCTTATCAAATAGGAATATTCCTATTTTGTGGAAAAGAAAAGAGCAATTTTAACCGCTTTTTCCTATTTTTGTTCAAATTTTTTTTAATTTTTTTTGCAATTTTTGTTCTTCAAAATTTTGATATTTGTTAGCAATGTATAGGAAATTCAGGAATGTTCCTATTTTTGAAATTTTTAAATAATTTGTTCTTATTTCTTGGCTTTCAGGGTTGGCAGGTATGTGTCATTGCAAAGAAGTTGTTTGTGAAGTATTTGACCACATTCATAGTGTGTTTTTCACTCCAGCAATTTCATGCATATTAAGGAGGTTGAGGTGGTGTGTACTACAGCCATGAATTATGAGGT
The DNA here is from genome assembly GCA_001188425.1 of Eucidaris tribuloides. Taxonomy (NCBI): domain Eukaryota; kingdom Metazoa; phylum Echinodermata; class Echinoidea; order Cidaroida; family Cidaridae; genus Eucidaris; species Eucidaris tribuloides. The sequence continues at coordinate 38,051 of JZLH01S0263103.1, read as the reverse complement.
TCTCACCGTCATGAAGCGATGCCATATTTTGTCTTGATTTTACGACATTAGGCCTAAAAAAAAATTGTTGTATTGGCGTAACCCGCCCGACCCTAAAAATATCCCTGACCCTAGGTTTTTTTTCCTTTCTTTGTATTGCTATCGATAGTATCGATATCGCATATCGTGCTGAAATAGTCTGCTGTATGAGGATTGCCTAATTTTTGTGTTCATTGTTTTTTCTACAAGATACACCTCTCGTTTCGCAGTAGTTACTGTCACACCTACAATAGGCTCCTTGTGGATAGTGGACGAGCCATCCAAGCCCAGGCAAACAAATCTCCCCTTGAGTACATCCCTTGCATTGCTGCTGCTGATTTCAGGAAAATATCTGTTAGCAATGTCCTTTCGGTTGGGTGGTGTGTATCCTGGTCTCAGACTTCTGACTCGTTTCTTGAATTCTTGGTGCTCTACCATCCTGAAGGAAGAATTGGTAGGAAAATAATTGGGGCACTTGCTTGTCAAGCTGATCTGTTTTCTATTTTTGATGTTGTGGTCATTTTGTTTTTAGATTTGATAGTCCTGAGCCTGATCAATTAAAGTGAGCATTGGGGTAAAAAATTAATTTTTATATTCTTATGATGTAATCACTGTCGGATCTTTCATTGATATCTATAGTTACTAAAATCCATATTTGTTTATTTGGTAAGGTCCGGAAAGCGACAGGAATGACTCACTTTCGAGTAGGGGTGTTGAACACTGATGTCACGGACGGACACTTTTGAGAAATATTGATTTGGTCCTATGTTGACAATCATTAAATTATCTTGAATTTTGTTTGCAAGTAATTATAGATGAAACACCAGTTTGCTAAAATGCAGAAAAATCTTGTGAAATATTTGTACAAGAATGGTCATACCGCATTGTTATATTCATGTTTATGCAAATTTGTCCGTCCGTGACAGAAAGAAAATTTAAAAGTTTTTTGTTCTATTGCTGGAGCAATGAACTTAAACAAAAACATGCTGAGCTATCTCACTAACAAAAGACCTATAATGTGTATGTATGAAACCCAGATCAATTAAATATTTCTATACTAAATATGAATTTGAAAATATCACGGACGGACAAAATTTTTGTCACGGACGGACAAGTGCATTATACTGCAATGGTACATGTAGTAGATTTCTAATTCAGTGATTATGTAAACGTGTTTTATCAGTTTGGGGAGATATTTCAGCACATGAATCCAATAAATGGTATTGTAATTCATAAATACACCCCGACATAACCCCCACCCCCAACACACACTCACACACGAGTATTTTTATGCTCCCACGGACGAAATCTTGAGGGGGCATTAAGCGTTGCACCTGTCCATCCGTCCTTCCCTTCATTCACCTAATTGGTTTCCGCACGATAACTTAAAAAATACTGGACGGATTTTAAATATTTTTGGTGTGTAGGTAGATCACATTAAAAAAAACAGGTTAACTTCAAATTCGGAGTCCACAAGTCAAAGGTCAAAGGTCACAGATCATTATACATGCAGATTGGTTTCCAGATGATAACTTAATAAATATTTGATGGAATTTTAAAAATGTTGGTATGTAGGTAGCCGACACTAAAATACAGATCAAGTTTGAATTTGTAGTCTGCAAGTCAAAAGTCAAAGGTCACAGCTCATTATATATGCAAATTGGTTTTGGGGTGATAACTTGATAAATATTCAACAGAATTTAAAAAAAAATTTGTATGTAGGTAGATGAAACTAAAATACAAGTCAAGTTTAAGTTGGAGTGTGCCGGTTAAAGGTCAAAGGTCACAGCCCATGCAAAATGGTTTCCACACACTCAATAAGAAATGCTTACTGACTGCATTATAGCTGGGGCATCTGTGTCCTGTGCACATACAACATTTTTCAAGTTTATTAGAGATATGAGTACTGGAAGCTGGGCTGAAATATCAATTTTAATTGGGATAATGCCCATCTGTGACACAAAATGTCCGTCCGTGACGCCAAATGTCCGTCCGTGACACAGGAAATGTCCGTCTGTGACAAAACTTCTTGTCCTTCTAGTAAAAGTTACAGCTTGCTTCAAAATTACATACATATGTCAGGGAAGTCAGCTTATTAGACTAACATCTGCAATGAAAAGAAATTGTCAGCATTGTTTCGTTTAGATAGAAACAACAAAAGATCATTGACAAGTGTAGAAACCCATTTCTATCCTGTCCGTCTGTGACATTGAATATTTAATGGATTCTATCTTTAGTAGGTAACCATGGCAACAAAATTCCATAAACATTTAACAATTTCACTGATACTCTTCACAATGAACCATACACAAACTTGACAAATTTCACTACTACATTTTTACAAGCCTTTAAACTTTCAGAATTTGTTAAATGTCCGTCTGTGACAAACTGATCAGGCTCTCCTGCGATTTCAGTTATTTTGGGGGCTATGATCTTTACTTTTTTCTATTATAGCCTTCAAAGGAACCTAAACTGAAATGTATATTGGTAGATTGACACCAAAATTAACTTTGAAATGTTTTCCTATTTTATGTGAAACATTAAAATGAAAAACCAAACTTTAACAACAGTACTACTCTGGATAATATACAGCTACATGTTATTTTTTTTCAAAAAAGTAAAATAGACAGACAGATGCACTAATTTGTAGTTCAGTTTAGCTTCCACAATAAATCGTGCTTAATTCTGCAGTTAAAGTACAGTATTCTACCTTAGTGCATTTACATCTTAAGGCACATACATGTATTGCCAGCCATTATTTACCAACAAGTACTGGTACTATACCACTGGTGCACTGGTTTCCATGGGACATTCTTCTGAGTCTGAGGCTTAGATGAGCAGGGGCGGTGCCACGGCGGGGGGGGGGGGGGTTGTAGATGCCCTCAAATTGCTTGAAAAGTAATGACATTTATGGGGATTTTACTGATTTTCAAAACCTTTGCCACCACCCCAAGACTATTACTTTCTGCTGTGAACAGAAAATTTGGCTAGGAAATTTTATTTGTCATTTTTGTTGGTCTCCCCATCCCCCTTGCTTTTTGTGTTTGCGGGGTGGGAAGATTTTTTTCTTGGGAGGGAGGGGCATTTTTTTTATCGTAGGCTACCCCCCCCCAATCCCTCTCACTTGCATTTGCAGTCACAATTTGGCCGCCAACATTTTTCCCTGACAGGTCTCGCCCCCTACGATTTACCCTGGCGGTGCCGCTGGAGACGAGTGCTGTCACATTGGGCGCAACCTTTTCTGGATGATGTTTGACTTTATTTTTTTTTCATACGTGCTACCAGACCTGTCATCTCATGATCACATACTTATGAACTTTACCTTACTACCTTTTCCATATGTCACCCTCACAAAGTTCTGCTAGACCAGATCCATCCTGCTTCCAGTTGTTATGTTGCACCAGTGGTCCACTCAGCTCGTAGAGGAAATGGTCTTTTCTGACAGTGTTTCATATGTTTATTCAAAGCTTATAGCTATAACTGTTAATTTGTTCAAATATACTGGATGTGGCTGGAGAGCTAATGTTGGTGCGTGTCATAATCCATGTATTGGTAAACATCATTATTATTTTATAAATCTCGTAGAAATGTTTTACAACTCATAACGGTTGCATTATTGGTTAATGATACTCGAATACAAATGTCTTGGAAATTTATTTCTCAACTGAGCAAAGTTAGTCGAACCGTTGCAAGATCATTGTGGAAATAGTCCCATCTGCATCATTCAAAAATGTCATGGCTGATTATACTTCCCACCTAAAGCATATTAACCCTAACTAGGCGGGGGGGGGGGGTTGGGGGGCTTGGGAGGCCCTCCCTCAACGTTTCGTGCAATATGTTCACAACGCGAAAAGCTCTCGCCGCGATGTATAATGACTCTTTTCCTCCGAGTCTCCTGCATCTTTTAAGACCAAATTTGCTTCGCCTGGATATGCGGTTCCAAAAATACGCAGAATTTTGCAAGTCACACCAAAAATTGCTCAAGAACGTGATTTTGTGTACAATTTTAATACAAATTGTGTTTTCAGCCATATATCATAAATGTATGAATATTTTTGCTTTTACTGATTCAAATTACTTAATTTTATGCTGTTTATGATCGCATAAGTGTCACCGACAAATTTCATCGAAAAACCAATGAAAAACAAAAGCTTGAAAAAACAAAGAAATACATAAGAAATTGCAAAAACAATAAAAAAAATAAGAAATTGATCTGATATCGCAATTTTTTCAAGTACCTTTGCTAAGAATGCCACAAAGGGTTTCTACACCAAAAATTAACACATTTGGAGCTTTATTTAGTGAGTTAGAGCAAAAAAGTGTGATTTCTCATATTAATCATGCATAAATTAGCTACAAACAATTTTCCTGAAAAAAAAAATGACTATGCAATTTTGTAGATTATTTCGCGGGCGACGTACGTGCCAATTTTCGTCTCGTTCGCGCGGTCTACGGCCGAGATCTCAACGGGGGGGGGTCTGCTAGGCCCCCTGACCCCCCCCCCCCGGCCATATGATATCCCAAAATACCCCGGCCTAGTTGGGGTTAACTTGTTGATCTACTGAAGATTGTTAACATTATATTGCTAGCCATTTTGAGTAATATAAACTCAAGTTTAACCCTGGAACACTTCTGTTGTTGATCTTTTTAAATCCGTCAGCATTGCCCCAAAATAAAGTTGTTATCAATCATTGTTTAAATATGTTATCGTAAAGTGTGTACACTATCGTGTAATAATTTAAATATTAGACTTATTTAACTATGTATTAGCTATACAATGCAGCATATTGTAACAGTTTTTGTAATAAAATATTGAGATATTAAACAAGGCGTGACTTGTGTTATTTAATGTGTATATTCGTATTGTTATTTGTATTCATATTTTATCATTTGTCGTAAACCCCTTTATATGCCAACATTTTATTTTATACCATGACCCTGTGAGTACACACCTTTAACACCCACACTGCCCACACCACACCAATCCCCCTCCCTCCACACACAAACACCGTAGCTATCAACCTGGATTGCTAGAATGTGGGGGTGTACTAGTCAATATCCATTCCTCAGGAATCTCCTGAAATACGCAACATGTTAAAGTTTGTACCTAATGTGTGCAGAGTGTGTGTGTGTGTGTGTGGGGGGGGGGTTGTTTCACACACAAACACCTAAGCTATCAAAGATTGCTAGAATGTGGGTGTACTATTGTGTGTGTGTGGTGTGTGTGTGTGTGGTGTAGGACAGAATGATGCGTGTGTGTGTGTGTGTGTGTGTGTGTGTGATGGTGGATATGTGTGTGATGGTGTGTGTGTGTGTATGTGTGTGTGTGTGTGATGGTAGATATGTGTGTGATGGTGTGTGTGTGTGTGTACGTGTGTGTGGTGTGTGTGTGTGTGTGTGTGTGTGCGTGTGTATGTGCGTGTGTATGTGTGTGTGCGTGCGTGTGTGCGTGTGTGCGCGCGCGCGCGCGTGTGTGTGTGTGTGCGATAAGCACTTAAACCCATATATAATCTACACTCGAGGAATTTCTGTCCAATCTGGACTATGGACAATTCAGATTACCAGTAGGCCTAATGCTCCAATCTTTGTAATGATATTAGATCAAAAAAAAAAAGAAAGAAAGAAAGAAATGCCTGCCTGAGACAGATAGTGATTATAGTGCATCCCTACGCATACAATATTTCTGCTACCGTACACGCAATTCTTTCGCCTTGATCAAGGTAGGATCGCCGGCCACATCTATCTGTTGAGGGTGAAAAATGGCTCAAAGTTGACTATGGTCAAATATCAAATGGCAATAAATTTTCAATGAAAAACACTTCTTGAATTAAAACTCTATTACTTTGGAATAGAATTATAAATATGATACTGCATGACCCTTAAAAGTTTAGGTCACGAACAAAGATGCAAACTCTGAGGTTAAATGTCAATAGTCTTCCCATGAAAAGCGCCTGTACTGACCATAACTTTGGATAACTTGGCGGAAGGATTACATCCAGAACGGTTAAGCTGAATTGGCACGATAATGATGTTTTATTGCCTTCTCACTACATGTATAAGATTGTCAGAAACGAATGACAAAATGAACAAATGTAATCACGCAATTGAGTCTTGAAGAGAGACTAACACACGTTGAGCGTCACCGTGACACTGGTAATTCAAAATCATTATGTGCATGTCCAATTGTTATTTCATAGAATCATACCGGATAATACATGTAAATCGCGTTGGTATATTATTTCAGTTGGGAGATTTCCCGCGGGATATCAGGATAAACTTCCACGGTTATTACAAGCAGAACCAGTAAGTGAATTGCCTTTTGTTCTTTATTTGATTAAATATTGTTGGATAAATATGATCAAATATAAGTATAATAATCTATGATAGTAATTAATTGAATATATACCTTACCAATTTAGTAATTGAACCGAATTAACATCACATGTACATGATCGTACGACATGCGTACTCATTGTAGGCGTCTCGGTTGCAGTAATAATTGCATAATAGGCCTATTATACACACGTCATGTCTTCAATGAAAAAAATAAATATTTGTATGTTTTGTCATAGAAGGGCGTGCAGACATGTACCTCGGCGTATTACGCTTCTGTAACCTAGTAGGAATGGAGATGAAAATGTCTTGTTTTATTCGACATTGTCTAATGTTGGTTTCAGACAAAGCCAGTAAAATTTAAAGCACGTCATCTGTGCCATGTGGGTTGCCTAAATTGGATGCTTTGCCGTAGTTTATAAAATATAATTGGAATAAAACATCTTCCAACTTACATGTTATGATACCCTGTTCTTGCTGGATAAAATGTTTGTTTCTTATAAATAGACAATACCATACAGTGATGTTATTTCACAATTGTCTCACTTTCGAAGGGATCGCGAAATTGATCAATGGCGGCCAGCAAAGGTATACCCGACAAAACTCTATCGAAATTAGCGAAAAGGATCGGTCAAGATCAGGTGTCGGATCTGGGTGAGGAACTCGACTTCGGAGAGTCACAAATTAAAAAATACACGAAATCAAATACTTTGAGCGGAACCGTGACCTCTAACGGAACTCGGAACATGTTGTTTGATTGGAGAGACAGGACGAGCAAAAAGGACCAAGAAAGGAAGATGAAAGATGCTCTCAAAAAGGCTGGGCTCGAAAATCTGGCAGATGAGATTTTTCCCGAAGGTCTGTGTTTCCCCCAAAACAGTGATTGTTTATGAAAAGATCTTTTCATTGCATGTACTATTAATCCTGAGATCAGAGGGGAAAGCCTCGTATTCATATTTCCCATGATCTCTCTTACTGCTATTGCTAATTGCTTCATTCGGAAGCTCAATTCAATTCATTCCATGATTTTCAAGTATTTCCAGGCATTGTAGAGTTTGATGTAGCACCATGGCTGTGTACGAAGTAGAGAGCGGGCAATGGTCGAGAATTTGGAAGGACACAATCAATTTATTTTTTCAAAAAAAAAATATGTTCTTTTAATTGCCATACATCGCTAGGACTTTAATTTGGCAAACAAACTATAAACAATTGGACAAGCTTTGTTAAAAATCAACATGTGTAGAAATATACAAAATATGTTCGTAATGATAAAATGATGACAATAATGACAATGATGATGGTGATGATGATGACGATAATGATAATAATAATAATAATAAGTAGTAGTAGTAGTAGTAGTAGTAGTAGTAGTGGTAGTTTTATAGTTTTAGTAGTAATAGTAGTAGTAGTAGTAGTAGTGGTAGTTTTATAGTTTTAGTAGTAGTAGTAGTAGTAGTAGTAGTTAGTAGTAGTAGTAGTAGTAGTAGTAGTAGTAGTAGTAGTAGTGGTAGTTTTATAGTTTTAGTAGTAGTAGTAGTAGTAGTAGTAGTAATAGTAATAGTAATAGTAGTAGTAGTAGTAGTAGTAGTAGTAGTAGTAGTAGTAGTTTTAGTAATAATAATAATAGTGAATTCTTGTATAGCGCACATTCCACCAATAAAAGATGCTCATGGCATCTTAGAAACAACAACATTTATACAAAGAAATGCAACGAAAACATAAATGCAATTTACGGATAAGTGTGTTGTGAAAAATTAAAAGGTGTTATACTAAATTAAAGAGGTAAGTTTTCAGGTTTGATTTAAATACTTGCACAGATTTTGCTTGACGTAGTGGGATAGGGAGATTATTCCAGAGTGTAGGGCCTGTGTGTGAGAAAGAACGCTCCCCCCAATTCCGTTTGACTCGAGGTACCTGTAGAATTTGTGAGTTTGAAGATCGGAGAGTTCGTGGAGGGGTGTAGATATTTAGGGTGTGTTGTAGGTAAACAGGGGCAGATGAGTGTATATCTCCCGCAGGAAGGATTTGTCTTGAATTTGGTTACTTGTGGAGAAATAAAGTGTTCATTGGGGTTCATTACCACTATGGAATTAACCTGGTGTCCTAATAAAAATCGATCTCATACAAAGCTACACAACGAATTCGCCTGTCTCAATGAGTACTGATGGTGATTGTTTAAAAGATACGAACCATTTGACCATGACATTTAGATAACAGAAGCCTGGAAAGTGTACTTGATACCTGAGTATAGATTTATTCTAAAGTAAGACCCTTTTCCTGTCCTGCTATTTCTCTTTAACATCATTTAAAATATAAAACATATATAATACTATAATAGAGTCATGGACAAAAGTTTGTAATAATTATGTTTTCTACCAAATGCAGTTTTCAGTCATTTCAAGAACAGGTTTTCTGTCCTGAAGTAGAGCCACGGGTGGTGCTACATGGAAAGTAGGGGAGGCAGATGCCCCCTATTTATTTCAAACTTAATAAAATCACAGGAATGTTACTGTTTTTCTAAAATTTTGCCAAACTTTTTTTTTTTAATTTGGCTAGTAAAAAAAAAATGTGTTTGTCATCGTCGGTCCCCTGCCCCCCGCTTGTCGGACGCTGCTTGGCTTGCCGTTTGGCTAGAATTTTGGGGGGCGGGGGCAGGCAAAATTTTCCCGACGGATTTCGCCCCTCCTACAATTTTACCCTGGCGCCGCCCCTAAGTAGAGCTCATTTGAACTGAGTAATGATCTGTTCTGCATGGGTGAGTGCTCATAAATGGTAAGAAATCTGCACTTTAAAATAGATCTATGCAAAGAATTAAAAATATTCCAAACTTTTGTCTATGACTGTAAATAGAACACCTATATGGATTACAAAGAGCACACGCTTGCAGAGTAGTTATATCATGTGGACATTACATATTGAAATTACAATCACCATGATCAATGGTAAAACATGTGAAAGGTATCCACTTGTCTACGTTATACAATTCTACCCACTGTTTACATTTGCACTGCAAAGAATACATCCACCATACAAGAAAATGTGCAATAAAAGTGCACTTGCAAAACATGCATAATTATATAAATGCAAAATCGAACTTAATGTTGAAAAAGACAACTTGCTATGATTTAATAGACCCAGATGGTTTCCCAACAAGTACAATAGTACATCCACCAGACTGGATTATATATCATGTCACAAAATCATATGCAATGAAGAGACTAAAAGCTGTGGTATAATTAAAATATATAATTGCTTAAATTGAAAACATAAAGTGACCATATACACAATCACGAAGATCAAATTCCACGTGCATGTCTATATTTAAATTGATAACAATGATGAAACTAACAAATATTTCAGTTACCTCCTTTGTGACAATCACATCATATGTTTTAATGGCTGCTCTCAAAAGAACTCCATGACAAACTTGCTTCACAATACTATAGGTAAAGAAATGTTCAAATTGATTTATTTTTAGGATGATAAACACATCTATAGGTGAATTTGATCTAATGTACATGCATCTGATACACGTAGCATATGTGTATGCTGTATGTAACTGTAGTAGGTCAAATCTCGACATAAGCTCGTAATGCAACAAGGCGTTGAATTAATAATTCAGTATATGAATATAGCAAGCAAGGTGAATTATTGAAGTTGTCTTAATTCAGGCAAAAACCAGAAGTTTTGCTGGCTTTTGATTGATTTGATTGATTGATTGATGTATTTGACATTTCCACAAATCAGTCGAACAGTGCACAAAATCATATGCACAAAAATATACAACTGTTATACAATAACTAGACTACAGAGTAATAGCAGTTACATAATTCAAAGATTGAGACACAATTGATCGTAAGTTAAGACCAGAGATATCGTCTATTCGATGTTCACACTGCCGATCTGCCAACTCGATGAGGCCCGATCAAGCTAATTTTGGGCCATATCGGTCTAGTTAGGCCGGTAATCAAGGTCAATCTAACATGATCGGCATCCGTCTGCCTTGATCGACATCGTTCTGGTTACCTACTCGAGTATTTTTAACATGCTAAAAACATTCGAGAAGGTAACCAGAGCGTTGTCGATCACACCAATCAAGGAAGATTGACCCCGATTACCTTGCCGAGCTAGACCGACCAGGCTCAAAATTGGTTTGATCGGGCGTGATCGAGTTGACAGATCAGCAGTGTGAACCTAGCATTAAGTACATTTCTGCAACAATTATTGATCTTTATGGAGCTTAATTTATTTGATTAAACCATACATTGTGTATAACACAATAATAAATGATAATTACATGTAGGAGCTAATGCTAAATTCTTGAGGCAATGTGGGAAATGATGGCGCTTACTGAAGTAAACTTGTATTCGTAGGCCCCAAAGGAAATTAAAGAGGGAAAATCAAAATAATGTATAGGTAAACAAGGGATATGAGAACAGTTTTTACAATAACGGAACAATACGAGCAGCAGCAAACGGTATAATGACAATACCATATACAAAACAGAAAAAAAAAACAGGACGTGGCATCAGATACGAAACAGAGGACAATACTGAAAAGAAAAAGGGGTAAAAAGGGAAAAAGGAAGGAAGGAATAAACCGAGGAGACACAATCAACGTATGCTAAATGTCATTTCCGCAGTAATTGATATAGGAGAGAAAAAAAAATTGTACACTTTCACTACAATAATTTCAATATAGTATTGTACACTACGTGTGCATAACTGAAAGAAATAGAATGCCTGAGAAAAAGAACCGGGTTCAATTGAAGGAAGGAAAACTATACGTATTAATGGTTTACCTTGAGGAATAATATAGTATAGAGAGACTCAAATGGCAAGAAACAGGTCAAATGAGTTACAGGGTATTATCGTTAAAAGAATTCAGAAAGAAGTTGCTTTGAGCTTTCTTTTGAAGGTATATATTGTAATGGTTTCACGCACATCTATAGGTAATGAATTCCAAAGTTTTGGTCCGCTGTTAGTACAAATTTTGTTGGCAAGTAAAGTTCTGGTTTGAGGAAGATGGTAAAAGCTGGCTTGCCTGGTGGGGTAATTGTGGTATTGGTTGTTGGTGGTAAACATATTTTGGAATACTTTCGGTAAATCATTCTTTGATAGTTGGAACATAAATACGCCGAGGTTCAATAGATAAATGTCATTAAATTTAAGGATATTATTGGTCTTGAAGAGGGGGTCAGTGTGTGATCGAAAATCCGCATGGCATATAATCCTTATTGCTTTCTTTTGTAGTAATGTAATATTTTGTAGTTGAGTTACCATGGCATTACCCCATGCTAAAATAGCGTAGTTCAAAAATGGCAGTATTAAGGTAGAATATAACGTCAAAATGGTTCGAATTGGAAAGTAAGTTTTAAGTTTGTTAATAATACCTATGCTCCTGGAGATAATTTTGCATAAATTATCAGTATGTGGCTTCCAAGACAATTTCTCGTCGACGGGCACGCCTAAAAATTTGGTTTGTGCAACTTTATCAATTATCGTATTTTCTAATGTAAGTTGTCCTTGTAGATTACAAACAGAATTACTAAAAGCATGAAATTTGTTTTCTGAAGAGTGAGAGAGAGCTTATTACCTTTAATCCAGTCAGATATATTCTTGAGTTCACTGTTCATTGTTTCAAGTAAATAGTTTGGATTTGAATGTGAAAAGAAAATGCTAGAGTCGTCTGCAAAATGAATGAATGATAAACGGTCCGAGGATTTATGAAAATCATTTATGTAAATAATAAACAAGAGAGGGCCCAAAAGAGAACCTTGAGGAACACCGCTAGGTACTCCTTTCGTTGATGAATTTCATTTTGCACTGATACAAATTGTTTTCTGTCATGTAGGTAGTTCCTGTAGGTAGCTCCTCCACTCCAAGGCTATTCCTCTAATTCCGTAATCTGAGAGTTTATACAAAATTATCTCATGGTTGATGGTATCAAAAGCCTTGGAGAAGTCCAGAAACACATCTAGTGTATGAAAGTATTGGTCGGAAGCTCGAGATACCTTTTCAAGGAGAGTGAGAATTGCATGCGTTGTGTTATGCCGTGTTCTAAATCCGAACTGAAAATCAAAGAGAATATTGTGACGTTGAAGAAAATCGATAGTCCGCGAGTAAATGACCTTTGCTAGTCATTTGAAGAGACAAGTTAACAGAGAAATTGGTCTGTAGTTTATTGAGCTCTTGGTCGTCGCCCTTTTTAAAAATAAGAATAACTTTTGCAAGTTTCATATCTTCAGGGACGATACCAGAATTAATAGAAAGATTAAAGACATGTGTCAGTGGTCGCACAATTTCTAGACTTACTGACATCACTATCATTATTTCAGCAGAGCAAGTTGAACAATTACAATACGATGATAAACATTACTTTCATTAGTATCTGAAACTAATCTTAGAATTTATCAATGAACAAACACAGGTGAAGTAAACCTTCACATTTATTAACACTAGTAGACTTCAATTCTAAAATACACTATATCACAATGTTTCCATTGATGACCGTCTCAAGTATAATCTAGAAAAACTCCTGAGAAAATACACTTCAAAATTATCATCAATCGCTTTAAAGAGTGATAAAAAGTAGACGTCAACAATGCCAAAGAATGTATTGAGAAAACATTACTTGTTTAAATCTGCAGTTAACAATTTACGATCCGCATTCATTTTCTCATTATTCGTTGTTTCGTCTGGACTAAACCAACTGATTTTTTTGTTGTAATTAAGTAGCGTAGTATTAATTTAATAATACGCACCTGAGAGGACACACACACACACACACACACACACACACACACACACACACACACACACACACACACACACACACACACACACACACACACACACACACACACACACACACACACACACACACACACACACACACACACACACACACACACACACACACACACACAACAACAACAACTACTACTACTACTACTACTACTACTACTACTACTACTACTACTACTACTACTACTACTACTACTACTACTACTACTACTACTACTACTACTACTACTACTACTACTAGTACTACTATTACTGCTACTACTTCTTCTACTAGTACTACTATTACTACTACTACTACTACTACTACTACTACTACTACTACTACTACTACTACTACTGCTACTACTGCTACTACTACTAATACTACTACTACTACTACTGCTACTACTACTAATACTACTACTACTGCTACTACTACTACTGCTACTACTACTACTACTGCTACTACTACTACTACTACTGATACTACTACAACTACTGCCCAAATATAGAGTTTGCGCAATATAATTATTGTATGTA